>JAVQJX010008027.1:0-13259 GCA_036025115.1 Ambassis agassizii | reverse complement strand
TAAAGACAACTACCACAACACTATCCGCAGGCCACAGTCTATCTACAAGCTGTTTGCTGCTTTTATGCATTTTTGCCAGTCACCTCTCTGGTGTTGGTTAACACTGACGTGATTTAAACTAGACTGAACTCAGATCACTGATGATGGCCTACAGACTGCACTGGCGCATTTGTATTTGCTTCGAGTAGAGCATCCTTTACTCATCTGCCCAGTGCGTCTATTTCATCAATACTAGGACTGAATGATTAACATTACTTCTGTCCCACATCCATCATCGCACACTCACTATTCAGACCCATTCTTTTCAGATATCCGTCATCACAAATCTTTAATGCACTCAATATTCTCTCCACACAGCAGCTGCACAAGACAGGCCATCTTCTTGAGAGTGTTTTACTCCATTTTATTAAAGCATGTTTATCTCTTTCTCTTGCACGCACACAACATTGCATGCACATTCAGTTGTTGTACCTGTTCGGAGGTTAACCATTTCCTGAAAGCAGAAGATTCCTCTTCAGACAAAACTACTTCCACTGATGCCTTCTACTACTCAACATCACAAAAACTCATGTGTGATCTAAAAAGGAAAAAACTGCAGCATTACAGAAACTTACAGCATCTCTGCAAGTTATTAATGCTGAAAAAAATAAGACACCCATATTTATTTGCCAGCCTGGGGGGATTATTTTTTGTTAATGTTCCCAATATTTACCTAATTATGTTTGAGTGGTTTCCTAGGTGATGGAATGTCCACTTCCTGAACTGTGACAATAACAATACAATTAGGTGCTGTTTAGAAGGGAATGCATTCATTTATAGTATAATGAACACAATTATTTAGCGTTCTTAAAGGAAATATTTCCTGCCTCAAGCAATAACTCTTCCTCCTGTATAACTCCTCAGCTTTGTTCCACATATAACACTCTGACTGATTGTTGTACCTAGTGATGTAGCACAGTCTGCATACCTTACATATCTCTATTGTCTTATAAATAATTCATACTGTTTTTGATCTTTTAGAGATCTTAAGTATCATATATGGAGTGCCTGCACATTGCTGCTGCAACAGAGACATTTCCCAGCTTGAAATGAAGCATTTGATTCTATTCTTTGTATGTAATTTAAATTCATTATTTTCTTTGGATAATCTAACATAAAAAATAATGATGAAGAAAATCCTGGCAATCAGAAAGCAACTACTTAACAGGAGAGAAATAAAGACTTAGTACTTTTTTTCATTTTGTCAATTCAAAATGTCTGTAGCCAAGGCTTGGGTACCATAACAAGCTGAGGCACAAAGTTTTCATTATCAGACAGTGAAGAGCAGTCAGTCAGCTGATCGCAGGATGAAGTACGTCCCTTTATTAGCTAAAACAAAGGAGACTCCACATCTGGTATGGTTATTCAATCATACAAGTTGGTTCACACAATAGAAACAAAATAAGCGTTAACGTGGAAACATCCAAATCAAAGATACAACAAAAGCTACCAAACTTAAAATACTACAGACTACAGATCTCAGCACTCTACAGTCCAAACACCTACTGAGTATGTGCTGTGAAAAAAGGGGGGAGGTGGCATTGTTCATACACACAGCAACATCATTAAAATGTGACAGATGAAAAGAAATCAGCAGCCCACTTTACAAAATGAAAAATCATGAGTCGGCAATCAGTCCATCACACATCCTTGACATGCCAACAGAGAGTTGTTCAACATTTTACCATAGCAACAATGTCAGCCTTTTACAGTGACAACAGAGCTTGATGTTAGTAATATTTTTGACCACAGCAGTGGAATATCATTTCAGCAAAGCAACAGAGCATAAACATTTGATCATGGAAACACAGCTTCTTCTTTTTTTTTTTAATCATAATTTTACCACAGCAACATGGAATGTAAAGACTTTACCATAGCAACAGAGCACTGTAGGAAATGCTTTTCATCTACAGCATGTTTAACCATAGCAACAGAGTGTAAAGATAGCAACAGAACATACATCATGGCAACATACTGTGGCTGTTCATCACTTTACCATAGCAACAGAGCAGGTTACGATATTTCCATAGCAACAGAGCATGTAAATGTCAAACCACAGCAGCACAACATATTTCTGCATATACAGCAACAATGTCAGCCACTTTACAATAATGTTACCATAGCAACGAAACAGGTTCAGTGGGTCAACTCTTGACATGATTTGAGAAAAAGCTTCATTGTCATGGAAAGTGGGTAATAAAGGACCAAGATCATCATCATTATCATCATCACAACCATTATCCTCACTAGTTCGTGCTACTTATGTCAGTGGAGCAGCGGCAAAAAAAGAGAAAAGTCTGGAGTCCAGTCTTTCTACTGGACAGACTGCAGGAAGGTGGGGCCTTACCTGTCAACATCTACATATAGGGGTGGGGCCATGAGTAATGACTGACAGTCAATGGACAAGCAAGGTCTAAACAGGTCTGCTGAGAGTTCAGTTTAGTCCAGAATCAGGTGTGGATTGTGAGCTATATTGATCCAAGTGGATGTAGAATCTTATGTACAGTCAGTCTATTTTGGGCAGAACTTTAACCCAAGCTTATTTTAACTTTGCGTGCTCCAATAGGTCGGTCATTAAGGTCCATGACTGCAGCTGTGGCCTCCTCGTGACTCTGGAAGGCTACCATAGCCTCACCAGTTGGCAGGCCTTTCTCACTAAATTGTAAGCAGACTGAGCCAGGCAGAACCTGGTAGCCATAGAAGAAGTCCATAATCTCATCCACAGTAACTGTGAACGGCATGTTCTGAAGCTTTACAATTGTTGGGCCAGCTGGATTACGTGGATTGCTGGAATTGTTGGCTCCCGCTGGGGCTGGTTGGTTGCGGAGAGCTTCAGCCACTGGAGTAAAAACTTGCTGTCCACCAGTTGTCGCACTTCCTGGACGTCCCTGGTTATTGGCCGCTCCCCCTCGGTTCGGTCCTCCTCCACCTCCTTTTCTGTTGACGTTGTCAAAGGGCACCAAGCCTCTCAGCCCATCCTGGCTGAATGGAGCTCCTGCTGCAGCTCCAGGTCGAAATCCAGGTGGCTCCAAGATTGGTGCTCCAGGAAGACCTGCGACTAGTGGAGGAGCAATGCCCAGATTTACATCACCCAGCCCTGCAGCTAAAGGAGGGAGAGGCGGAGGGCCTGCAAGCCCATTCCCTGGGGCCGAGAATGGAGTCACAAAGGGAGCATTATTGAGGTTGCCCATGGTGTTTCTGAAAAAGTTAAACTCCTCCCCACTCATTCCAGCAAAAGGGTTGATTGGAGGCTGCTGGGGACTGGGCTGGGCTTGCTGATGCTGGTTCTGATTCTGCTGGTTCTGGTTGCGCTGCCCCCTCTTGTTTTGGGGTGGAGGATTTCTCTCAATTTCCTTCATCTGCTCAAAGGTCACGAGATGAACAAAGGCATCACGGCCATTGAGTTTTTGGCGGTGCAATCTTTCAGCTTTGCGGGCGTCTTCCTCGGTTTGAAGTTGGACAATAGCTTGCCCTAAACCGTTACCATGGCTATCGGTCAGTACTTTGAGGGTGTCCTCATACAGACCTACTCCCTCCAGGAAGGCACGAACATCCTTCTTGGAGATGTTGTAAGGGATGTTGGTGATGTGGGCGCAATTCCTGGGAGTTTTCAAGCCATCCTGGGTCTTGCCATCACCCTGTGCCGCTTCACGTTTGCGAATGGCATCGATCTTTTCAAGCATTCCCTTACGGCTGATTGGGTGAACCTGTATAAAGCGGGTGCCCATGTACTGCATATGAGCTCCAAGAGCACTTTTGTAGTCCTGTTCTGATTTAAACTCTAGAAAACCCTCTCCTGTGGCTCGCCCATTGGGCCCATAGGCAATGTAAATGGTGTCCTCCACAATAGCCAAGTTCTTAAAAAAGTCCTTGATCTGTTTCTTGTCAGCCTCATAAGGAAGGCCCTTTAGGTAGACACAGAACTCTTGCCGGTGGGGAGATCGTGACCTTCCACGTTGATCCCTGCCTCCTGCTCCCGAACCAGTGTTACCGCGTCTGTGCTGCTGGTCCTGTGACTCATTATTGGATTTGCTGCTATTGTGAGGAGCATGGCCCCCATCATTTAGGCTGGCCCACTGTCGCTCAGAGCCTGGGGTAATCTCTATGAACCTTTGGCCCATCATGCCACCCCCACGCTTTACAGCTTCGAAACTGTCCTGTGGTGAGTAGAATTTGACCATAGCCCTGCCAGTAGGTCGACCCTGCCCATCCCTCAGGAGCCGAACCCCATCCACCCCAAGACCCCGAAAAAACTCCCTGACCTCCATCTCTGAGCAAGAGAAAGGGAGGTTCTGCAGGAGAATAAACAGCTCATCAGGGTTTGCCACTCCTGCACCAGTGGCAGCAGCAGCAGCAGCAGCCTTCATGTGCGCTTGAAGGCCAAGTGAGGCCAGGGGGGATAAGGGGTTAAATAGCATGGGGTTTGGGGTTCCAAGAGGAAGACCAGTGCCTAGTCCAGAAGGGGGAGGGAGCGAAGGGTTGAAGGGGGGCAAGGAAGACATATGGGGAAGGTGGGACATTGGAGGCACTGGGGGTCCTTGGGACATTGGGGATACAGTGGGTACAGGTGGAAGGGAAGAAACTGGAGGGGGAACTGGAATGGTTGGCAGTGTTGGCATAGGGGGCATGGAGGGCATGCTTGGAATTGGAGGAATGGGTGGGGGTCCTGCATTGAGTGATGCAAGTGCAGTGGTGATGGTGGGGGCTGAACTGTAGCTGTTGGGGAAGCTAGCCACCACACTGGCCAAGCTGGCTGCTGCTTTGTTGTTGGTTGACTCCTGAGATGAGCTTGCTGCAGTTACTGAGGCTGTGGTGTTGCTGAAACCCTGATTTCCATGACTGCCACTTCTCCCCCCTGCCCCAGACTGCACTGTGGATATGGGATTAGCACCTGCTTGACGGTTGGCATTTCCTGCTGCGGGTGCTGCCATCTCTGCAGCCCCAGTTCCAGCCTCAAACCTGCGGCGGCTGAGTTCAATCATGTTTTGCATTTCTGTCTTGCTGCTTAGCAACAGCGACACTTTGGAACCCTTAATGGCTCCAGCTGTTCGCATCATTCCCAGTCGAGCATCCTCATCAGTGGCAAAGACGATGAAGGCTTCACCATGTTCACCCCCCACAATGTGCACTCCCCCATCAGGAATGGTGAGACCAGAGAAGAAGTGTCTGATGTCCATGGTGCCGGCCACTATGGGCAGACCCTGCAGCCTGATGACTACTGCCATACTGACTGCAATACAACAGCCCTACAACCTGGGGGAGAAAGCAACACTACCATCAGATAAAAGCAGAAAAGGTGAAACCAGTGGTTTTCAGATGTTTTCTTTGGACCTCAACAAAGGCTCAATGTGTTGTGCATGTACTATTTTTTTAAATTAATTGAACCATTTCTGGGTCCTGACATCTGAAAACCAGTGGCACTAGAAAGGATTTGGGGGATGGGGGAGAGAATTTTGCAAAATTTGAAAAACAGCAAAAGGCTTAAATAAATAGTGTTTCAGATGCTTGATAAACTTGTTATACATATCTGTAGATTATGAAATCATGCTGCACATCAGATTGTCATCAAACCCCAACAAATGGTATCAAGATACTTGCAGTGTTCAATAATGATGGGAAGAACTTAAGAGACAGCACAGATGTCAACAACAATGCTTTAAAAAAATGTAGAGGAGGCCGATATGTAGTCCTTAATGGCCTTATGAACTACAAAACAGATCCATTTAAGAAGCCTAAAATGTGCTTCACATTCCAGAACAGAGAGAAACATTTGTCAACTTTAACATTTTTATTCCTAAATCTGGATAAAGTTGCAAGCTAGCTAATTGTGAAATTCTCAAAATGAAAATATTCTGAAGCAAGTATGCACCATGGCCAGATCTGCTGAGGTCTGGCAGGAATGTGTCTTGGATGAATTGACACAAGTGGACCATTTCAAATAAAGTACCTGAAGTCCGTTTTCATTTGGATTTGTTGCAATGTGAAACAATCCGGCACCTCAAACCCAAGGCCTTTGATTAAAGTTAAGGTTCTCTGTGAAATGACCTCATATGTAACTAATAAGCTGCCTAAAATTAAGTCTGTCTAGCCTAATTGTTGTCTACCATGCATTACACAGATTTTTCTGACAGCTCAATGTAAAAGATTTCGTGCAACAATAAGCCTTCATAAATCTCATGCAAATTTCAACTCACCAAAGTAACTAAGCTCTGTGTTTAGTTTCACTGTAAAAGGGAAGATTTCTGCAGGATACTGAAACCTGGTGAAAAGGCCAGAGAAACAAACCAATGTTGAAACACATCTCAAAGGAGTTCAATGTTTCATACGACGAATGGACAGAAATACTGACTTCAGACTCCAGTTGTGGCATGTTTTCATTATTTGGAAGAATGTTTAATCAGTGTCAACAACTACCTCTCAGTTACACACCAACACTTGAATTTTTGGGCAGAACTTTAAGTGAACTAAAAAGCTGTGTGTGTTTTTTTTAAATATAGATACTGTATGTAGTCAACTAGAGAATCTCAAAAGAGGCACACCTTTCCAAGATGGAGTATACACCAAACATCAAACACAACAACAGCTCCACTTATATCACCAACCAACCAACAATCACAACACAACCAAAAACCAACAGCTGCCAATCAGTCAATAACAACTGCGGCTGGCTGATAAAACAGAAGCAGCTATCACAAAAACGGATCTATTCCACGACAGAAAAAAAATGTTTCGACCAAAAATACTCTTTATGATCACATCTCAGTTTGACAGAAATAGTGATTTGAGTTATATTGTGATAAATTCATACAGACAGAAATGAAAAAAATAATTTTAGGCCTAGCAACAACCCAAGACCTCTCAAGTGTCACCAAGTCAGCAAGCAGCAGTTTACATGTGGCAGTACAACAGCACAACTTGAATAAAATGAGAAAAGCAAATATGCAATATGTCACCATCAAAAACATTAGCATTGTGTTACAGGAGCAACAGCTGTAACTGACAACCAAAGCAGAACCAGCAAATCTGTCAAAATTCTGACGGATACATGTAAACCAGAGCAACATGTTGAGCACAATTAACATTAAAACCATCCAGTGCAACATTAGCAACATCAGCAGCTGATTACCAGACAGTACCAAAGACAGCAGTTGATCACAAGAGAAACAGTAACAAGTTGCAAAGCAACAAATAAAATAGACTCTTAGAAACACATACACCTGAGCAGCAACAGATGGAGCAAAGCTGCACCTGTCTGAACTCTGACACTTCAATCACTCTGTGACAAAACAACAATTACAATGCTGAAAAACTCCACAATCCTCACAATCTTCAGCAGGATACTTACATCTCCGTAATAATCACCAACAGAACAGAGAGGTCAGCGAGAGAACAGTAATACTGCTACAAATTCTTAATGGAGGACCTTCAACCTTGACATCCACTCCTCTCATCATTTCTGGGAGGTAATCTACCAACAGTCAGGAAAACAGCAACAGTGGAATAAAGCACAGCAAGAGAGAAACTGCAGCAGCTAAAATATTAGGAAGAACAACAAATATCCAGAGAAAGCTGAAAACATTAATCTGGAGCTGCAATGGCACCTTACAGAACAAAATTGCAATAAAGCCAATAAAAGACAAAGAGCAACCTTAAAAGCCAGAAATCCAAGAGGAAAATTTCAAAACAGCAAGTTCAGGAATAATGAGGGAAAACTTATTTCTAATCTTAAAGCTGGAATACATCAGTACCTACACGAGCAAAAAGTGGAATTAAAGAAAGGTGTACTGCCATAGATGATTCAAACACAAAGAACAATCTATTCAGGAACAAAGATGAGATTCATACTCTGCACTCACCAGGCAACACAAAGCAAAAACGTCAAACCGGACAATAACAACACCAGGAAGGATGAGCCTGTTACCCACAAAACTTTTGCAGCTTTTTACAACCTTCAACTGTAACATCTTGCTTACAAACATACCACTCTCCATTCTATTCAAACTTGCATTACCAGATTCAACAACTAAACCACAGCTCTTTCAGACATGCCTCTGTGTATGTGCAATTTTTAAGACCATGCCATGAATGTATAGTCTCACAAAGAGGACATCTGACTGCAACACTGTGTATCTTTAGCTCAACTTAGTTACACACGATTTGAATATGTGAAGAATGTACCATACCAGGGCATCTACATATGGTGTAGTGTGGGCTAGTGAATATTATAAACAACATGGTTTTGAAAGCTGTCACAATTAGGCTGCAGTTAGTAGTGAGAGTTACAGAGGTGTGTTAAACATTGTAACCCACATCGGCCTGACAGACTGCGCCAACTTACAAGAACATAAGACAGAAAGGAAAACTTTCAGAAGACATGGCGCTGTTTCAATTATCAGTATTTACTACCTGCTCCTTCAATAACAGACTGTGGACGTCTGACGCCATTGCTGGGGGCGTTGATTGCGGTTTTCAATGAACAGAGAACGACCACAGTGTAGAGAGACCGTGCACTGAAACTGTGAACTAGTAAAAACACAAAACCTTTTTTTTTCATTTTCAGAAATCAAACTTACATCACTACTCCACGGCCCACACAACAAAGAAACAGAAACGTTGTGAGTTCGTCCGTAGCGAACACATCAGTCATTTCGGTTAGCCAACGGTTCATACTCGGAATGGATGAGACACCATTTTAGTCTAACATTTATAAACGTTAACCTTTAAACTACCCACATTAACGACACAACGCATCCACGGTAGTTTATCAAGGCCATTTCTAAATGTTTTTTTTTTACCAGCAAAAAAATAAAGTTATTACTAGCTAATTCAGCCTAGCTACGTAGTTAGCATGCTAATGCAGCGTTAGCAACCTAGCCTTGCTTTGTGTGTGTGTGTTGAAGTGGAGCAGCGAGCAGGAGGCTTTCAGACTCCCGTCGCGCTCAACTCCAGGCAGACTGACGCTTTTGAAATCTTACCGAGAATTTTTTTTTTTTTTTTTTGCAATAAACACTGAGGTTTATAAACTCATGAACGGAGGACTTCTCTTCTTCTTCTTCTTCTTCACTCTGCACGAAATGTCGGCGCAAACATCGCGAGAATAGCTGTGACGACACAAGGCGATGCTGCATGACGTCAGAACAACACCGCCCCCTGCTGGACAAATTCCAGCAATACACAAATACAAAAACTACACAACTACTATAAAAGTCCCACCAAAAAGTATTTGTTAGAAAAAAAACAAGCATAAAATCATAAACAGCAAAAAAAATAAAGAAACCTCATTGTGTAAGCCAACTGAAGTAAAATTTAGTTTCAAGCACTTGTATCAAAATATCAGATATTTTTCAAGCCATGAAAAATGGTTTGTGATCTCACCAATTGACACACCAACACCTGCTTTCTCCTGTACTATAGGGTCACAGGGCAGACCCCATCTCAACTGGTACACTAAATCAACTTGTCCACTCAATTAACAAATAGAGGTCAAAGAAAATAATACAAGATCAATAATTTTGATTGCATAATAATGAATTTATTGGGCACTAATGTGTATATAATAGGAGAAGACATGCAGTAGTCTAATAAATATGACATTTTGAGGCTCAGACTACATCCAGGAACGCAATACAAGACTTAAAAATCCTTACAGATAAGGAGGTCAGAAAACAACCAGGCAGTAGCCATTTTTTTAAACACTTGAACAATCAGTCATTGTAATGAAATGAGGTCTACAGTCTTGTAGAGTGTTCCACAATGAATCATAGAATAATGATCACTGCTGCTAACACTGTCTGCCTCACTGAGAGCTGGTGGTGATGCAGTGACATAAAGCAGGACACTGACATGTGAAGAAAAAGCCTAAAGAGAGAGAAGTCTGTAACATGTGGGACACATAAACTTTATAAATCCTAACATTTTCCTGCAGGTGTCACTGTTTCACCTCATGCGTCTAGTGTGAGAAGTTATTGCATGTGACTGGTTACAAACAACTAAACTCTCAAATTTAAAGCAAACATGCTCAAAGCTGGATCACTAAACCGAGAGCCTGTTGTTAACCAGCATCATTCATCATTAGGATGCCCAAAACCCAAACAGATCCAGATCAAAGGTGCTGATAAGCTACTGCATGGCTCATTGTGCACACAGGCACTAATAAAATCTTTATTTCAGTGTTAAATTATGTCAAATATGTGATGACATTCAGCACTGTGAAGGAACGGTTATATCATTTCCTGTCAGATTTCTTTCCCTTCGCATCACTAAATTTTGTTTGTTATTTTCCCTCCGTAACTGAACTCAAAAATACAGCATGTTGCCCCGGCTGATTTTTTCTGCATCAATCTGTGTCCTGATTGGTTGGTTTGCTGCAGCAGCTGTTAGACTGTGTGAGTATGGTCCAAAAATTTCACTTTGAATTTTGCTGCAGGTAGTCTTTGGTTGTTAACGTTCTCAGGACTGTAAACTTGCAAGCCTCTTTTCACTCGAGATGCAGAAGTAACTTGTTGGGTAACAGAAAACGACTGATGCACAACAGATTAAATACAACCGGTAGCATTTGCTGTGTGTCTGTCAACTTTCCTGACACAGCAACTCAAGGAGCCTCAAAAGAGATACGAAGCGACAACTACAGATGGACTTCAAGTCAGGACAGGAAGTTTGTGCGTGTTTAAGTATAGGAAGAAAAAGCTGGTCCGTTCCCATGGAAACAATCATCATCACTGGCAGCTAGGAAGTGAACAGGAAGTGGGAGGAGTCTAGTGCTGTGTCCACTTGATGCTCTTCAGGTCAATGCCATCCTGAACCATCTCCCACAGAGGACTGACAGACAGGGAGAAAAAAAGGACAGAGATGGATTGTTACAGTCAAATAAGCAAAACAAACATATTTCTAAGCAGGAGACACGACGTAATTTTGTGTAAACAAGAGATGCAGCATTGGCACACATCACAAGAATTTAATGTAGCCCTAGACTGCTGCAAACACATCTTATTTTCCAAATAAAAAAGACTGGTAACTGTTAATTCTCTGGTTTGCTACTCTACACATATTCACGATTTTCTCCATACAATTGTGGTACTCTTTGGTTATCAAGCATATAATTCCTTATCACACAGCAAACAATAAAAGCAAGCACGGCAGATCAGAAAAAAGGAAGTGAGTCATGTGTCAGTTTAAATTAAGTTTACTTTTATTTTCACTTTCTGACCTGTTTGTCTTTACCGTATATGCGTACAAGTCTTCAGTTAATTTCCATGTGAACTCACCTCATCTCTCTGAGCCTGCGGACCTGCTGGATGCACTTCTCTGCTGTATAGTCTACCTCTTCTTCTGTGGTGAACCTGCCAATACCAAATCTAACACACAAACAACCACAAGAAGACGATTCACATTAAAACATTAAAGGAACAAGAATCTGATGTTTTAATTGATTCAGTCTGCTGAGTATTGTAATCATCCATTGATTTAATATCATTTTGATTACAATCTGATTACCTGATTGAAGAGTGTGCCAGGTCCTCATCTGCTCCAATTGCTCTGAGGACGTATGACGGCTCCAGAGACGCTGATGTACAAGCACTGTGCAAAAAACACACATACATTCATTCATCACTACAAGGATACAAATATGAACTGATGTAATTTAAAAATCAATGTTTATGTCCGACCTCCCAGATGACAGTGCAACATCCTTCAGCGCCATCAGTAGACTCTCTCCCTCCACATAGGCGAAGGAAAGATTGATGCAGCCTGACAACACACAAAACAGTCAGAAAAGACAGTCTAATACAGAGTTCGGACAGATACATTAAGTGTTTATTAGGTAGTAGGAGTGTTTACCTGGGTAGCGTTGCTCTGCATCTCCATTCATGACGACGTCAGGAATCTCAGACATGATCTTACCAACCAAACGGTTAGCCAGCATGGACACTCTCTCATGATCATACTACAAAGACAAACATGTGCAGTCTGTCAGTCAGTGCAGGACAGCTGGGTGCGTTTGTTGTTGTTGTCTTGAGTTTCAATGGGATTATTGTACCTCCAGTTCCTTCTGGGCGATGCTGCAGGCTGCTCCCAGTCCAACAGCCAGTGGTGTGGGGACGGTGCCAGAGCGCAGCCCTCTCTCCTGCCCGCCGCCGCTCTGCAGCGGCTCCATACGAACCCGTGGCCTGCGACGCACATACAAGGCGCCCACACCTGTGCACACAAGCAAACATACATCACATACAATTAATCTACTTTCACATTTTAACATTATTTCAGCTCTTCAACGGTGAGCTCATGCAGATTTAACCCTATCTAGGTCTATATAATTTAAACAAAACATTGAACTGTGTGTGTAATAATAATGCTGCCAACCTTTGGGTCCATAAATCTTGTGACCACTGATGGACATTAGGTCGATCTTCCAGTCAGAGACATCGAGGGGAATCTTCCCGACAGCCTGAGCAGCATCAGTGTGGAGGAATATTCCTTTAGAGCGACAAATCTGACCTGTGCACGGGGAAAAGTAAAGCTTAGCTGAATCAAAGAAAGAAGTAAACAATTCATGCTTTTGTGTTGCTATGGTTACCGATCTCCTTGATGGGCTGTTTGACTCCAATCTCATTGTTGACGGTCATCACTGACACCAGAGAGGTGTCAGGACGGATGGAGGCCTGTAAAAGCTAAACACACACAAACACATATTTAATATGTAAAGTGACTTTTCTACTACATGTGCATGGTGAACGTGTACCTCCAGGTCAACCAGTCCGTTCTTCTGGACTGGCATGTAGGTAACACTGAATCCTTCGGACACCAGAATCCTACACGAGTCCAACACACATTTATGTTCAATCTGCGTGGTGATCACATGACGCTTCTTGGCCTGATAGAACCTCGCCACGCCCTACAGGAGATGGAATTAAGAAAGACGCCAAGTTAAAACATTCATAGGTTTCCTCAGAGACTGTACTTCTGTGGTCTCATAGTGTCCTTGTTTATCTGTTTGTTGCACTATAGAGGCAGTGTTAACAATGATTCAACAATACAAGCCTGTATAGACAGCATAAAAAAAGTCCATGCACCATGCTCTATTATTGCAAAATATGGAACAACATATGATGGTAACAGTGACAGAAATGTGTGTGTGTGTGTGTGTGTGTGTGTGTGTGTGTGTGTGTGTGTGTGTGTGTGTGTGTGTGTGTGTGTGTGTGTGTGTGTGAGAAAAAAACAGAGAG
>JAVQJX010008018.1:0-10323 GCA_036025115.1 Ambassis agassizii | reverse complement strand
TGTCCTCTGGTGTGAGGGGTTTTGGTCTCCATTCCTCGCAAGCTGGTGTGCCGGTAGGAAGAAGAAGCAATTAGCTGGTGTGCTAACTGCTAAAACGAGAGATTAGCTGGTGTGCTAAGTGCTCTGTGCTCGAACAGCCGTGATGGGGTGTCGAGGAAGATCAGTGCTTGTGGAAAACGAGGAAAACACTGAAGAAGAAAATCGATCTGGTGTGACCGACCAAAGTCCAAAAAGCTAACTAGCGCCCAGTGACCGAAGCTAAGAAAAAGATCAGTCTGTGGACAGTTAAGCTAGCTAACCCTGGACGTGAGATATGCTCCGAGTGAGAAGAGGTTCTTGAATGAGGCAGGTGGTACTACCTGATGCAGACGGACACCTTTCATCGGCCAATGAGATAAATGCTTCTGAGGGCTGCAGGGAGGACCGCATCCCATAGTGAGACATCGAGTGAAATATTACTCAGAGAGAGTCTGTTGCACATGTGTGTGTCCCTGAGTCTGCTTGGGCTCTGGTTCAGGTTGAACAGGTGGTTGTTAGGGTGGAATGGGTCCTTAACGATGTTTGAGGCTCTGCTGTGGTACCTGCTGCTGGTAATTTTTCCTGTCAAACAGGAAGACGCTGAACAGTGTGTGTAATCTGCAGGCTCCATCACGATGGAGGACCTGATCTCCGTCTTACCCTTCGGAGGAACCTTCGACCTGGTGCAGCTGAAGGGGTCCACGCTGAGGAAAGCCTTTGAACACTCAGTGAGACGATACGGAGAAAGCACCGGAGAGTTCCTGCAGGTCTCTGGTATGTGCAGATCACACACTGTTATTCTGAGTGTTGTGTGTTGACTGGTCAATGCTTCTAATGGTGGTCTAACATGAGATACCGTAAACCAATCGGATCAAAGTAGAAGCACGACAAGTCACAGAGTCTTTGAACGCGAGCTGGTAGCAGCTAGCAGCTAAATATGGGTTAGGGTTAGCCCCACAGGCTGGCTTGGTGTTACAGACCACATGATAACATTCAAGTAAAGACACCCGCCGTCACCGAGTCAACAAACAGACAGAAGTTCGTAGGGTTCACCATGGCGTCACTATGACTGTTCTCTAATGTTCTGGTTTAAATCTGAAAAGGTAAAAAGGTGTGGAGGATGTGGACTGATGACGTTTCCTCTGTCAGGGTTCCGTGTTGAGTTTAATGTCTCCAAACCTTCGGGTGAGCGTGTGAAGAGCCTCAGCATCCTCTGCACAAAGTGCCGCGTCCCGGTCTACGAGCCGGTCCAGGATGACGTGGTTTACAAAGTGGTGCTGCCGTCCTACTTGACGCAGGGCGGGGACGGTTTCTCCGTAATCAAGGAGGAGATAATCAAACACGACAGCGGTGAGACGTCACATGGGTTCACAGTGTGTGACGCGTTGGTAAACTGTAAAACTGTAATCTGTTGTTTTGTGTTCAGGTGATCTGGACATTTCTGTCGTGTCGAACTTCATCACACAGAGGAAGAAAGTTTATCCGACTGTTGAAGGACGCATCAGAATCTACGGCTCAGTCAACAGCTCGGCTTCTGGACCCCAGACGGCTCCACTGGTTTTACTGGTTTCACTGCTTCTGCAACATTTAACGTCTCACACAAACGTTTTTAACCAGTTTTTATAAACTGCATGTGAAAAAATGATTTTAAACACCTCATGGACAAAGTTTGGACACAACACGGACGAGAACTGAAGCCAAAGGCTGTGCAGTTCCTACCAATGATCACTAGATGGCGGCGTCCGTTTTTAAGGAGTTCAGTTAAATGTTCATTGAGTCCCCAAATCAGATCACAGTGGGGAAACCCAGACTTCCCCTCTTCCAGCTGGTCTTAAGCTTAGCTGGGACTGGCGCCCCCAAGTGTCTCAAACATGTCATTTAATATAAAATATGTAACAAACATTCTGTGTATCATCATTAAAATTTGAATAATAACACACACTTATCTGGTGACTTTTCCTGTAGCGCCACCGTCTGGTCAACATTTGAACTGCATCATATTTATGACTGAAAATGTATCCCAGTATTTTTTTATCAGTTGCACAGCAGCTGAACTAAACCTTTAAAAATGACCTTTGACCTCATATCAGACTTACGTCAAAACACGACTGACTGGCCGTTAAACTTAAATATCTTTTTTTAAACCCTGTAGTTCTTAATACGAGACTAGAAGACAAGTAGAAACAGATGAAAATGAATCTTTTAATAGCCATGACGAACTTTCTCTGTGATAAAGTCAGAATGTAACTAAGCAACAACAAAAACAAAGTGTCTGCAGTTCCTCCAGTGTCCACTAGAGGCTGGCAGCCACAGTGAGTCCTGTGAAACAGCAGATATAAACATGTTACAGCCTGGAAAGTGAGTGAGGCTTCAGCTCATCACTGGATGTGGATCAGGATCTGAAGCTGTGTCGAATGAACAGGAGCTCCTCTGTGTGCCGGATCTGCCGCCTGTTAATGACAAGAGAGTCCTTGTTAATGTGAGCACTGCGCGCTCACACAGCTGTTGGCAGGAAAACAGCCACATTAACATTCAAATTCCATCTGCTCTCTTTTACAGTCTGAGTCACCGTCAGGACGACGGCCATGAATGTTACATCAGAGTGGGTCAGTAACGCTTCCAGGAACTGAACAGCTTAGTCCAGAAACAATATGAAGACCTGGACGTCACACGTTATTTAATGTTTGTCAAAATTGTTTTTCTTCTTTCCTTCTTTGGATTCCTTTTCCCCCACATGACACATTTTTGGAGACCTGAAAGTCCTCAGATAGTCACCAAACTCTGTAGGCATCAAACTCTACGGCTCGATGTAGAAACATGAAAATCAATGCACTCCTACTCTGTTACTTTATGGTTATTGGCCTTTATCAATGAAAACCAGAACAGACTTTGTATCAGATTATAATAATGTTTATTTTTGTTGTAAATGTGGACATACTGTTTGATAAAAGCTGGATTCACTTCAGCAGGCAGCCGCAAAGCAACAAACAGCACGAATGAAGTTTTTGGACGGCTGGTTTTGTCCTTTTAAACAGGTAGAATTTACATTTATTAATTTGCATTAATAAATAAGGGAGGTGGAGTGTGGTCTACTTTCTGGTTTTCCACAAGCTCTTTGCTCTCCTGATACCCATGTGTGCTGCCTGTGTTTGGCAGGATTTCTTCCTCATCCTCAACTGGTGAGGACTCGGTCTGGGTCCTGTTCGTCATGGGCTTCAGCTGAGGCGACGGGGCTCTCCTTGGCTCTATATGACGGATGGTCTGTGCTCGCATAGGTGGAGAACTCAGCCATCATTTTTCACGCGTAGTGAATCATAGAATCCAGTCTACATGGGGAAGGGGGACACGAGTCCTGACCACAGACCACAGCCTGTCCAAGTTCTCATTGGAGACTTCATCTTCCAAGTCTAAGATGGAGGCAAAGACTTGAGGAAGAGTCTGAGTAAACTGTACGTGAACACAGAGATGCTGGAGAAGATGTTCTGTAGTGCGCTAACAGTGACGTGCTAAGGTTTTGGTACACGAAGAGGGTCTGATGGTCGAGAGCGCGGTGTAGCCGTGCAGTGCTAAATGCTAACCAAAACGTCTGAACTATGTCTGTTCTGGTATTTGAACACTTTGCGATGACATCGTGTGTGACATCATCCCTCATAAACATCAAAGCACATGTTCTCTATTGTTGCTATGGTGACAAAACTGCTGAGTAGAAACAAAGTGGGAGGGGCCTGTGTTGCCCAGCAACTAACCAATGGGTGACATCACAGTTAAAAAAACTAAAAAAAACTTATTTTAATGTCACCACAAAAGAAGCATGTTTTAAATGAAAGGTGATAAATTAGCTGCTTTTATTCTCACATTCTGACATTGATCAGGTTGAACCCTGTTTGATACCTGGGACTTGTTTTTAAATTGTATATCACCACAGAGTTTAATTAATTTGGGGCTTTTATTCTGAAAAATATTCAGTGCAATAAATATGTTCTTATTCCTTCCGTTCCTGTTACTGTTTCATATTTAGTGTAGTATGTTTAATTTTTAGTTTTTATCTATTTATTCTTTTTATATTTTTTTCTCACTTTTTCTGCTTGTGCTGCTGTAACAAGTGAATTTCCCCGTCCGTGGGATCAATAAAGTCTAATCTAATCTAATCTAATGTTAAAATGCCAAACAACGTAGTAATAATTCATTCAGCTCGTCACTGTTGATCACAAACATATAAAAGAGCTGACAGTTGCTTTGTTGTTGTTCCTTCATTTCCACTTTACTCTGAACATGCCTGATCTTGTCTGAAGACAAACACAGTCAGGTCTGCTGGTTAAGTTTTTTGCGATTTCTGACTCTCCTACCAAACTTTTCACATCCAACAAACTTCATTCAACTGACCTGAAATTCACTCGTGACACAATAAGGAATAAAAGTATTACAGTGTGAGCGCGGCAGGTTTCACACAAAACAGGAAGTATCTATAACTTCTGCGTTTACTGCCTTAGAGTCCAACTCCCAATAAAACATTATTCAGTCTTTCAGAGAGCACCACCTACTGGTAACAAAAATATGTGCTGTTTTGTGTGGGATCATGAAAATCAATCACCCTTAAATCCACAAAAAGTTCTCTTGGACCACCCACTCCAAACCCAACAGGAAACAAAACCTTTCACATCCCACACTTCATCCAATGTGGACAAGAATGTACATTATTGATGAACAAACAGGTCTGATTGATAAGCTAATATAAAGGAAAATTGAGGGTCCTGTAACGTGGATCAGTCACAGATGAAGCATCAGACTCTGTGTTGACATTAATAAATATATTTATTTAGTGTATGATTTTACATTGGAATGCAGAGATGGTCTTTGGAAACAGTTTATTGCACGTTGGTTTGTCTTCACACGATGAGCAGCTCCTTCGTTCTCTGCTGTGGAAACACAAACATCGTTAACAACGTTAAAATGAGGAGACGAGGCTGTTTCTGTGTCCGACTCCCTCTCTGTTTAAAATCAAACACTTCCTGTATCGGGGTCTTTACATTCTCTACTGTCACTTGTTTACCTTGCAGAGTTCAGGAAAAAGTTCCATCAGAGCGATGTCCAGCAGGACGTACGTCATCTGAGCAGGAGAGAAAAACATGCTGAGAGTGAGTGACTATAAACTTAAGAGCCACTGAAATGTGTCAACAAACTTTTTCTGACATTAAACCAAGATGACACGAAACTTTTATTTCACTGTTAAGTAACACATAAACAAACTCAAAAATCATCACCCTCAGCAACAGTGACCCCTGTGGCTGTAATGTGAAGTGCAGTGCCGCACTTTATTTGGGTGCATTTTTGTTGTTTTTGTTATTGTAATTTGAAAACATGTTAGTTAGCATTAGCAGGGTAGCTAGCATACCTGCTAATGCTAACGTTTTACATGTAATTCATTCTTCACGTAGTTTCATAGTTTTTTTGTGTTGGTATTTAAGACAGAATGGAGTCATCAGACGGTGGTCGTGTATGTGTTTGTTGTTCTTTATGAGGAGCTGCTGTTTACCTGCTTGTTGAGGAGCGGCTGCTGCAGACTGTCAAACAGCAGCTGGACGCCTTCGTATTTCACATCCTCACCGATGATTTTCCCCACAAAGTCTGAAATCAAACAGTTTGATCGTCTTATCGCTGACTTTCTGTCTAATAATAATAGTAATTATCAATAATATGTTGTTCTTATCGTTTCCCCCTCGTCGGATCTGACCTGGTAAATACTTCATCATCTCCTCGAACGTCTGCTTGGCTCGCCTTTGTTTGTCCTCGGCCGTTCGCTCCTCGCTGCTCTCACAGAAAACGGCGTCTGCAGGAGGAAGAAACCCTGAGCTGAAGTCAGCTGACGTACACCAGCCGTTTCCATCCCAGGTGGTGTCCTACCTCTGAGCTGAGTGATGAGCGACACCATGCGGTGCTCCTGGAGGATCTGCTCCAGTTTGGACTGCATGTACTGGTCCATGTAGGCTTCAAACGTGCTCTTGAACAGGATCCGTCCAGCCGCCATGATGTGGTGCAGCCAGTCCGGGATGTGGAACACCACCCGAGCTGTGGACCGACACACACACACACACACACACTGAGACGCAGCCTGACAAACGACCTGCTGCAGTGAACACTGAGCTGATCATGTGACAGGAAGGAAACACACCTTATCATAAAAACATTCAACAGCCGGAGGATCAGAGGCGTCACTCACTTACCGACGTACATCATGGAGTCATACATGCCGTCAACAGAGACCATTTCCATGAAGAGGTTACGGTTGTGTTTGCGCTCCCAGCTGTCCGACAGGTTGGCGTTGTTTTTGAACAGGTTGGTGAAGAGCTGCAGGTGAGAGAGGTCAGTCAAAACATCAAGGTGTGTGTGTGTGCAGGACGAAGCTTCTGTAATGTGTGTTCATGAAGAGATACGCCCAAAAACTCCAACTACAGACAAAGAGGGGAGTGAGAGTGGAGCTGAGGTGAAGCAGGAAGCTAGCGCTGTGATAGGACAACCGGCTGTCAGTGTGTTATCTGACCTTCTTGTTGTTCTCGGCTGTGGGGCTGAGGATGGTCAGCTCAGGTCGGCTCGGTTTGGGTTTGGGTGACTCACAGGAGTTGAAGAAGGACTGGATGAAGGGCTCCAGGTTCTGTCCTCTCTGCACACACACACAATATGTTTGAAATAAAGTGTTATCAGCAGGAAACTCCTGCAGCTATCGACTATTACGAAAACAACATGAGGCTCAGATCGGAGAGTCACACCTCTTTAATCAGCTTTCCAGGAACAGACTTGAAGATTTTTCCTGTAAAACAAAACAGGAAGACATGAAGGAAGTGGTTAATAGTGAAACATGCTCAGTTTTTCTGTGTTTTTAATTGAATGGAGCTGATGAGTGTTAGCATTATTGATTATCCAGCAGTTCCTTTCATGGATCACTGTTGCAGATAATGAGGATTTAGATGATAATTTTTTGTCTGTCGGCACAAAAACCTCAAGATCACCTGACCTCTGACCTCACCAGCCTCGTACATATAAATTGAATTAACTCTGAGGGCAGAGCGGTGCGTACGTACCCAGGTTGACATCAGGCAGCATCCGGTCCAGGAACTGAGACTCCACACTGTGAGGAGACAGGAAGTCCGCCAGCAGCTGACTGTTACTGAGCTCTGGATGCGTCAGGAGTCTCTGCGCGCACGCACACACACACACACACACACACACACACACACACACACACACACACACATTCATTTAAAGGATCATTCTGCCATCATTCAGCCTGCTGTGGATCAATGGATCGATTGGCGGATCACCTGTAAATATTCTTCAAATTCTTCCCTCTTCGATTCAAGAAACTCAACATTCTTTGGTCCAATGATTCGTTTGGATGGAAGCTGTGTGTCTGCGAACGTGCCTGAACACAAAAAACAAACCGGTTCATGTATTGTAAGAAACTCGGCGGCCATTAAACCATGAAAACATTTGTTACCGTGGAACTCTGTGAGCTTTGACTCCAGGACGTAGAACTCCAGATATCTTCTGTAGACCGACCACTTTTCAGTCTCATGACCGACTGTGAGCAGAGAACGACAAATACTCAGTGTGTCCTCCACACAATCACACACACACAACCCCACTGTGTACGCTTAGAGAGCAGACGTGTGTGTGTAGGAAGCTGCAGATCAGACTGATGCTCTCTGAATGTTGGTCATGTGATCCATCATGGCTTCCTGCTGAGGGGTTTTAAACTCGGACGCTGAGCCTGCAGCTGTTGCTGTTGCGACGGTCACCAGTAGAAACAATCAGCCGTGCATGTAACCCTGACGATCAGACTGAAGCTGCAGCTTTCATGCGGTGGGATCGTCTCACCTTCCTTCCTGTCGTTGCGTTCCACGTCAATGCAGAAGACGGGGATCCTCTCCCTCTTCACGACGTCCTCGTACAGGTCGATGCATGGGATGGCGATGCCCCAGGCCGACAGGTTCCTCTGAGCACCCGCCATGCTCGCCGGCTCGGCGGGCGAGTCGTCCTCCATGACGACGGTCGCCTCCTCCACCTGCAGGGACACGTCTGTGAGTTTGCAGTCGGCTTCAGTGACTAATCTAACGGCGGCGCTCTGACCGTGTCGTCGTCGATGTCGTCGATGGCGCTGGGCGGCAGCAGGGCGCCCTCCATGGTGGTGCTCTTGAACACACCTTTGATTTTGCTGCCGATCCTGCTGATGCCGAACGTCTCCCCTCGTTTGGACAGGTTTCTGTGTGAACAGAGACAGTCAGCGGGTCACAGAGTCTCTTTAGAGTTCATGCAGCAGGCGTGCAGTTAAAAAACAAACAGCTGCAGTGAGGATGTGATGAAGTGAAACCTGCAGCATTACAAAACCATTCACTAAACATTCAGTCAAAGTGCGTTAGCGTCCTGCAGCCTGCAGAGACATTCATGCATCAGTGTGCAGCAGACGACATGCTGACAACATACTCACCTGTTTTCTTCCAGACTGAAGCTATTTCTGAAATAAAATGCACAACTGATGATGATAAAGCCGGGCTGTTCAGAGAGCGTTCTGGGTTACAAATGATCTATTATTACACATGAGGACAAAGAAAACTGAAGGATAGAGCCTGATCACAAACCTGTTGATTCTCGAGTTCCTTGTCGGAGACTCTGCTCCCCTCAGCAGGTGTCTGAAGTACTGAGGACAAAACACAAAAGAAAAACTTCACCTATCCATTCTGAGGACATTCAGCTCTTTACCAGCTGAAAATAAAGGATTTAAACAGCTTTATAATTAAACATAAGAGGAGCAAGAGTGAAAGGACAGCAGCTCTGCTGAGGGAAGAGAGAGGAAGATGATGATGGACAAGATCAGGAAGGAGGACATCAGAGGGACAGCTCGGGTTTGGGGACAAAGTCAGAGAGGACAGTCTGAGATGGTTTGGACAGAGAAGAGGAAGGTCAAAGAGGAGAAACATGGATAAGATGAAGGCAGATGGTGTGAGAAGATTTACAACAGCCGAAAGAAGAGGAGGAAGAAAAGTGTTTTTCCTGCTTTCATTTCCCTTACAGTGTCCTCTCTGCCTCATAAAAAAAGCATCTCTGACCTTCAAACCTGATTTCATGTCACACAGCTGGAGAGCCATGATGGACTCCCATGTGACCAGCAGGTATCCACTCAGATACAAAACACCCAGACACTGCTTCATGTTCAGCTGTGGACTTTAAGGAGTTTTCTTACTTCGTCGCTGTGACAGAACATGGGTGTGAAGACTCTCTCCAGCAGGGACAGGACGTGTTCGTACGCCTCGAACAGGCAGCGCATCGTCTGCAGCTTCACCACGCCGCCGTACGGACCTCTGGCGACTGACGGGAGGACACACGGACAGCCGTCACACACACCTGCACACACACACACACACACAGCACTGCGGGTGAAGCAGCTTCTTACTGTTCCTGATCTCCTCCACGATGAAGGGGTCAAAGCTGATCTTGTCGATGCTCTCGTCCAGGCAGTAGGTGTCGTAGATGTGCTGCACCTCGCTGTGCAGACGCTGCAGCTCCGAGTCGCTCAGCTCCGGACTCAGAATCTTATCGTTGAACTCCTCTGCAGACAGAGAAACAGACGGTCAGACTGACAGCGGGTTCAGGAGGCACGGAGCTGGTAAACATGGGAGTCAACTCACCGACAGTGAGGCAGAACTGCAGCACGTGCACGGCTCCCTCCTGCTTCAGAAAGTTCATGAAACGAAACAGGAGGTCCTGCTGCTCCCTGATCTCCTTCAGCTCCAGCTTCAGCACCTGAACCACCACACAGAGGCCGGGTTAGCTAACAACCGTCGGAGCTCATCCACTCTGTGTGTGTCAGTGAACTACTCACAGACGACTTCTTGTTGCTGACGTCTGCATATTTCTGCAGAAAAGGAACCAGGGCCGACGGAGGCTCAGTGGCTGGTTCAGGCTGCGCACACAAGAGGTCGTTAAAACAGATGCAAGAACCCTGAGGGAGCATGACGGATTCTATATGCAGCAGCAGACTTACCGGAGTGTCATCAACGAACAGGAGCACCATCAGGTTCACAGTGTCCTGACAAACAGAGTGAACACACTTTAATCTGAGGAGCTAGCATCAGCTAACAACAACCAGGTACAGAGGACGACTTTCAGACCAAGCAGCAACCTCCAGCTTTCAGACATGAAGTGTTCAGACGTTGTAGTTCCCCCTGCAGCCTGTAGGGTCTGGCTCCAACAGTGAGTCAGTCCTCATAGACTCCCATGTTAAAATGTCCAACGTGTCCAGCAGAAATCAAC
>JAVQJX010008008.1:0-14476 GCA_036025115.1 Ambassis agassizii | reverse complement strand
TTTTATATATATTTTATGATGAAATGAATAAATTGTATCTTTACTTGATGGGGAGTGAAGATAAGAGGGGCCAGGTCTGTGACTTGGAGTAGAAGTAGAATAATTAAATGACAAATGTCCTCCTGCTGTTTGCCAAGAATCATTTTGAATTTCTTCTTCTTGACTCTCCTCTTCTTCTTCATAGACCTTTGGCTCAGTTAAAAACCCCAGATCAGATCTTGGTGGCCATGCTGAAACAGGTATCATTACTCAGTTAGACTTCTGTTCTTTACTCAGATGTTTATAGACGTAAAATGAATTTAAAATCCAAAGTAATGTCATAGATTTCAGTAAAGATGAACTGTTTTCAGCCCTACCTTTCTGTGGCACAGACAGTCTGACCGTTTTTTTTACTGATGGACTGGACTTTACATTAGAAGGCTTGTCAGTGGTGAGATTTTCAATTGTGTTCACCAGCTACACAAAGACACAACAGGACAAAGACAGAATAATTACATAAGCATAACAAATAAATTATAAATTGTAAATCATTTGTAAACTCCTTTGGTAGTAGAGGTTAAAAGTGGCTTGTGTACCATCCTGGAGTTTGAGAAATCCTTCTCCAGGTGATCTGCAATCTTCTGTAAGGCAATCAATTGTGCATCAAGCTCTGATAGTCGGGAGGAAAACCAGACTGTAGGAGGAGAGGAGTCCCTTTGGGGTACGATGCTTTGGTTTTTTATGGCTCGACAGATCTCAGAATCAGATTGATCAGCTGCCGCACTGTGACAGGGTGTGTTTATCCCTGAAACTCTGTGATCAGCATCGCCGAACAAAGGAGTCTCCTCTGGAATGCCTAGGATAGACAGACATTTAAAAGAGGATTAGGTCATACCAGCAGTGCTTCAACAGAGGCATGACTGTACTGAGTGTAGATTATTGTATTGTAGAATTTTGTATAGAGACCTGTGCTGAGTTTCAGGAGATCTTCTGGAGCTGGGTTTGATGCTTGTGGATCAGGAGCATCACTCCTGATGACAGAAGTTGCAAGAACATGTAGCTGAGCAGAAGTAGGTGAAGAGGTACGGATGGAGGGAATGTCTTGTGGTCCTGGGCTGAGACCCGGCAGCATATCCTTATGCTGCATCACAGCCTCTAGATCCAAAACACTTAAAAACTGGCGACCACCAGGATCCTTGCAAGGCAATGAACAAATTGTTATAAAGGTCTATATTTGCCAGAATACTATAAAAACAGTGTGGGTGACAATGATACTATATCTGTCATATATACATATATGTACTGTAATCAGTCACTACTTTATTTGTCACAGAGTACACCTTGTTCATCTCTACTCTTACCAGTATCCTCTGTAATGCCGGCCGAGCCACCTCCGTGTCTGTATCAGGTTCTTCATTACACATCTGTACATTCTCTGAATTTTGTGCTAGATGGTGAAAACACATATACAAAGAGAGTTGAAAAAGTATTGTGTTCATCTTTTCATCTTGTCTACAGTTTCACCTCAACTTACATTTAGGGCTACTGGCTATGGCAGAAGCCTGGGCAGACACAGCTTTATCCACAAGCAAGGCAGGAGAAGCTGAAAGGAAAAACATACAATTACTTCCCATACAGTGTTCTATGCTTTCATGAAAAGTTGGCAACCTGCCAACTCATCAACAGCTACATACAAGTGTGTAATAGATTTCCAACTGTAGAAACTATAAAAACTCCACTCATGCTCACCAGGGTCTGTGTTGGTGAAGGCATCATGGCACTCTGGGGGTCGTTTGCATGTGGAAGCAAAGGCATGGAGTTCAGCAGAGGTAGACATGGCTTTGTTCAACAGCCTCTGACCAGTCAGCAGAGAGTCAGAGAATCCTGGGAATTAAAAGGCAGCAGATTGATTGTCATCTAATAAATCCATGGATTAAGAATGAGACTGAGATCTCTATGCTCCCTTTCAGACAGACATACAGTACATTGGTTGTCCATATGCATTGTGTAATTACCTGTAATTTCAGACTCCGGGGTGATTTCTTCAGCAACAACAGCCTGTTCGCTTACAGGCACATCTTTGGACTAAACACATATGACATATTTACACCTTACCATTAACATATAACACCTTAATATTTGTGGGAACCAAATGATAACACTGTTCTACCTCTTGTGCAGGGATTATAGATTCATTTGGTCTGAATGTGACCTCTGTTTTTTTTGCCTTCTCAGTTTTCTCTCTCCTCTTCTGCCTATGATTAACACAAACAGAGTACAGTGAGCAAAATAAGGCCGATTGAGAAAAACACACATTAAACCAATATATGATTGCCTCTTGTTAGAGTTCATGCTGGACAGAGTCCTTCTGGTGCTTTCCGAGGCTGGGTCAACTCGAAGCAGCTGCAGCCGATCATTTTCTCCATTCTGCCTCCCAATCACTGATCTAGATAGCTCTTCCGTGGAGATGAGACGGGTCATGTCGGGCGAAGGAGATGCCACAGGCATCATCTATGACGCAGAGATGTATAAATACAGTAAATACAACATAATTTAATTCATGAATCTTGAAGCAGTAGTTGCTTACCATTTTTGGTCCTGTGTCAATGTGTAGAAGCTTAATCACAGGTGCTTCCCCCATTGGAGCCATAATCACAGTAGAGGGTCTGGAGGTAGATGCTAAAGGTATTTTGGGGAATGTGATACTGTTTTGTGGAACAGGCTGAATCTGGAGTAGGCGGAGGCCCTGCATTGGTGTGTGAGATGGTAAGGCAGGAGGAAGCAGTGAGGACTTGTGATCTCTGGACTGCTCTGATGACCACATGTGGGGTTGAGAGTTCCTAGGAGGTGGATCTTGTGAAGGATTAAAACTGAGCTGTCTTTTTGGAACCACACCTGCCATCCTTGAAGTGGTTTGGTCATTATGTGTAAATTTGTGCTGATACGATTCTGGAGTTGCAGTGTGTAGTGTCTGTTGAGTTGGTGGATAGTTTGGGGTGCTCTGATGGTGCAACAAAGGGCGGTAGAGCTGAAGTAACTTCAGGCCAGGAGCCTGGGGAGCAGAGTCATTTTGTACACCACCATTATGGAGTGGTAACACAGGAGTACTGTGAACATCAGAACTGAGGTGAGTTGTGGTTAGCAGGCCCTGAGAGGAGGGGATTAACCTCCTGCTCTCAATTAACTGTATTCCTGGTGATTCTGCCTGGACAGAGAGAGGCTGCATTTCCTGTAGAAAAGACAAGCTGTGAGCTCATTTAATCAAAAAGGGACAACAACTAGAATGACCATTTCAGCAATACCTGGTAACTTACACCAGCTCCACTGGCATTGGCAGGCAAACACTGGTCAGCTGCTGAAGTGCTTTTGGCAGGTTGGCCTGCAATCATACAGGCAGGATTTTGACTGAACTGGATGTTGTTGACTTCTGTATTTGGCACAAATGCCTGTGTTTGTTGTCCTGTAGAGAAGGATGGTTGGGTAGGTAAGGCAGGGATAAAATTGGTATTAAAAGATGGTGGCACATTAATGTCACGCTGGGCAGATGAGCTCTGCTGGACATGTTGGAGGCTGGAAAATGTAGCTCCCAAAACTTCACTCAGACTCATGAGGTTGATATGCTGAAATGACATAACAAAGCCTGTTAAGAGCCAAAGTTTTAATCGTATTTTTCAATTTATGGTGTGTCTTACCTGAACCAATCGGAGTAAGTCTTCACCCAGACGCTGTCTCATCTGTGGCATTTCAATCATTGAAGGCTGATTGTGGGGTGTAGAATCTGTAGTGGCTGCACCAGCTGAGGAGTTTTGTGGCTGAGGACTTGGAGGATTTACAGCTGTGTTGGGAGGCAGCTCCCCAGTTGATTCAGAAAATTCTGTGTGGGTCGTAGCTTCAGGATTAATGTAAGAACAGGGAGGTGTAGGTTTTGGAAGGTGTGGCTGCAACTGTGGACTTCCAGCGTAACTATGGCTTAAACAAACAAACACAAAAAGGTCGTTATAGTCACAATTTTGTATGTTTTCCATGATGTTCCACTAGCAAACCGAGTAGGCTCTGTGATCACTTTAATTTTGTAATTCATGTGGCAGATGGTTAAGATGAGATGAGAAACTTACAGGAATATAAAACTGGACACATCTTCAGCTTGTTCTGAATATTCAAGGTCTGCAAGTTTTAAACTCTAGAAAAAAAAGAAAAAAATTGGTTTGTCAATTGGTATGACAAGCCGAATGATACATCTGAAGACCAGGAACGCTGATAGGCAATACTCACAGTTCCAGGTAAGTGGCTGTATTCAGAGTTGTTTCCATTGCTGACAGAGGATGACTCTTCCAAAACTTCATTGTCACTATTGTTGTCTACAAATATTAACCAGATCAGTTATATTATATATTTTATTGTGCCGTTATTGTGCCTGTCTTACAACTTTAATGACCCTATATAGCATACCTTCTTTTTCTGGTGTGACATCTAAGTCACCAAGAAAAATGGACTGTCTCTGCTGAGCATCATAGATTTGTCGATCCTGGTCAACAGAGACAGGTGTCCTGTGAAATGTCAGCTCTTCTGCTTCATTTGTGCAAGTACCACTGCAAGAAAACAATTCCCATTTATCACACTGATCACACACAACTCACTTTCATATACAGACTACAATTTATCTCCCAGAGACCAGATTCCATTTAGCTACATAAACTATCTCCATTCACATGTGACTATGTGTGTGCGTGTGTTTGCTAGTTCTATAAAGTATCATTGTGACTGACATGAGGGGTACTCACATGGATAGTTCCCCTTGGAAATTGTGGTGGAGACCAGTGATGGGAGTGTTGGCTGATCCTGGATAGCCAGTATCAACACTGCTCTCTCTCTCCAGCTTCCTATCCACTTCAGGTTGCGGCACAGGGGCTACTGTCCACTGAATTTCAGGAACTTGGATGTGGACATTGTCGTCACTCCCAGTTACAACTGTGTACTTACACTCCAGCAACCTAAGGGAAGTGAGGACTGCAGGTGCTGAAGCTTTGACACGAATCACTACTCCTTCATCAGCATTTCCCCAAACTCTACCTCCCTTATCTTTTGTCTTTTTACCATGATGTCCCAGCAGCACCCTCCTGTCAGCCCAGCGTACCATCCACTCCAGCAGCCTGCTCAGCTCTGGAAACTGAGCCTCTAATTTAGGATCCAGGCCCTGCTGAAGTTCAGTCACAGCTTCTACAGACACTTGGGAGGCAAATAGTAAGCCCCCTGCTTGCTGCTCTGTGGTTAAGGCACCTTGATTAAGGCTTGTTTGAGAAGGAAAAGGAACGCCCTTCACTCTTTGATCTGAAGCCACAATGCTTTGCTGTCGGAGGCCAAACAAACCTTGTTGCCTCATGGATCTCTGTCCAGGATGAGAGCTGTCAGTAAAGCCAGGCTTAGATATGGATACTTCACTCCAGATTGAGGAGGTTTGCAGCTCAGGTGTTGTCCCTTCTTTAAGAGGTTTGAAGCAACAGCCAGCTCTGAACACTGGTGTGTCATTACAGGAGTGTTTTTTTGCTAAATGGTTCCCATCTCTCTGACGACGATGTATGGTAGTGAGAACATCGAATGTGAGAGAATGCAACTCTCTCTTCCTCAGCTCTGAGCTAAAGCCCTTCAGCAGAGGAAGTTCACGGCTGGAGTCACCTCCATCAGTTACATCCTTCTCTAGCACATAGCTGAGGAAGAGCTCCAGGAAGTTTAGATACTCCTCATCTTCAAGCTCAAACTCCCAGGTGCCAACTACCGGTAATGAGCACTGCTCATTCTCCTTTGCATTCCCTTGCTGATCCTCCTCTCGAATGACACTTTCAATCTTAACAGCACTCTTCTTCACATGTTCTTTTTTGTCCCTAAAAAAAGAACAGCACAGATGACAGAATAAGCCTGGATACATAAGAACAATGGTAGTGCTGCCATTTCTTACACAGTACCTGGTTTGAGCTGTGCACTGCTGTTCAGGAGAGATACCCTCCAATGTGCTCTCTGCTGTGTCTCCATCACTGCACAATGGAGGGAGGCCACAGTCAGTTAAGGTGCTCGCACTCAGGCTTGTACCGAGTGACAGTTGTCTCAGCATGGCTATCCCATGTTTGCTTCCCCTGTCTTCATCTTCCTCTTCTTTCTCCCACAAGTAAAGCATAGGAGGACCCAGGTGCCTCTGCAAACGTGCCAGGTGTTTCCTCCTTTGCCTCAATTTGTCTTGAATTAGAAGCATCATCAGCTCATTCGTCTCTTCTTTTTCTTCTTCTTGAGAAAAGATGGTTAATTGCAAACAGAGTATAAATTTAACATACATTTATGACATTCAACAAACACAAGATCAGATTTCATTACTTTCTCTAACTGATGTAAAATGTGATGACTTGTAAAATAAAAGGTAATCTTGGGTAATGAAAAGAGGTGTTCATACCAAGGACAGTGCATTGTGCCAGCCTCTGCCGTAGTGAGTTATACTTCTCTCTTAAAGGGACTCGGACTGACTCCTCCTCCTCTGGGAAAGCTCGTACCAGCGTGTCCGCCACCTAAGAGAAGAAATGCACTCACTCAAAATCAGTCCATTTTATACACATGTACAAGTAGGCAAGAAAATGTTACCAGAGAAACAGGGGGCAGTTCAGAGACAAGGCTGAGCAGTATGTCCTGAAGGATTTCTTCAGCATTGAGGAAGCGAGCGAAGGGCAGAAAACGACAGGCCCAATGGAGGGCCTCAATACAGGCAGAATTAACTTCTGAATCGCCACTGATCTGTGGGACACAACCACACATGAAGAGTCAGTGGCTGATGATAATTACAGGTTTACAACACACAATACACTCAAAGAAATACCTGTTCATCTATACCACGCTGTCTGGCAGCTTGATACTTCCTGCAATGAATGGAGAGCTGGTCCCTGACATGAAGCATCCAGCATAAAGCGCACAGCTCCCTGAAACAGTCTTAACACATAAATATACTTAATTTAATTTTAAGTTCAATCTGAAATAGTTACCATAGTTACCATACCTATGGTAACTATGTTAGGTAAATGGTAGCTTACTAATAGTCTGAATGGTGTCAGGGTCCAGACAGCCATCTTTGTTAGGGCCCAGTCTGAAGAATCCACTCCGTGTGATAAACTTCAACAGTCCCTCTGGGAAAGCCTTTTCCTCCTCAGCAGCTGATGCATAAGCATATTTCTTCTTGATCTGAAAAAAACATCAGATATTTGAATTATTTAAAATAATCTACCAAAGTGTAATCAATATAAGTGTCTCTCAGTTGTGATAGCCTTTCATTAACTCTGATACAAATGTCCTCGGCCCAGTAAAGAACTGCTGCACCTTGTGTAGTAGGTGTCTGGCACGGCGCAGATGGCTGATGTACCACTGAGCAGCAGGATGGCAACAATGACCGGACCTCAGAAGTAACAGTAACCTTTGTAGAACCCCAGACACTTTGTGTCGACAGGCAACTTCAGCAAATTGTGCGGTTGTTCCCAACTGGTCCTAAACATGAGACAGAGACAACATTTAATGGCAGAACTTGTTTGCAATATGCTGTATGTAAACAATCTAATATTGTACCTGTGTATTGAGAGAAGGCTGTGGGCAATAAAGAGGTGGGGAAGGCAGATACAGTCCAGTGGGCACCAAGGTAGGTAGGGAAGAGCACAGTTCTTTAGCTGTGTCCAGCAAGGAAGACAAAGGTGAAGGCATGATATTCACTCCTGCCATGACTGAAGCCTTCAGAATCTCCTGAATGGAAACCTGTAACAAGTCCCAGTCGTCTCCTTCCAAAGGGTCTAGAAAGAGTAAAATGACGCACAGATTAAAATCAAAAGGCTCCATGCACTGGGAATAATCTTACAGCATTAAAGTCTTACCAACCTGTAAAGCTTCTGTCACAATTAATGTCTGTGTACTCCTGAGAATCATCCTTGTTTGCAAGAAGACACTCCAGTTCAGCCTGAAAAATACTTTCAGGTTCTAAATCCTTTGGCAAATGGAGCTCTCTCCTCCTGAACCTGTAATAAAAGACAACATATATTTAAAAAATTACATGTATTCTTGTTATAGCAACAGTAACATCACACACACAATCCTCCTTTATGCTTTAAAACTGACCGAGTGAAGTCAAAATGGTCAGTGCAGTAACTGGTATAGGCCAGGCTCAGAGACACTGCTGTCTTCCAGTCCCCCAGGTGATAAGCCAACCACACAGCCTCAGGAAGCAAACCCCCTATCAACAGCAGATCCTGGGCATAGTCCACTGTCCATACTTCTGACAGATGCTGCTGTCGAATTGCTTTTGCTACCTCCACCTGGCACAGCAGCCCTAAACGGCCTACAGTGGGAGCTAAAAAAAGACAGTCACACAGCGGGGTTATTGATGGATTCACCTTTTTAACTTAAGATACACGTTTTGGGAACATACCATGGGGTAGATGGATAGGAGGTAGGACTGCCACGTTGTGAGGGGGCAAGATGTGGAGCGGCTGGTTGGTAAAATAAGACGCCATGAATCTCCCCAGAGTCTGAACTACTGCATAGGCTGTGTCGCTGTGGAGGTCTACCGGCAACCACGGGCAAGGCAGAGAATCCGCTGTAGGGAATAAAGGCTGGATTAATAGATAACATGCCTTCCTTCAGAGTGACTAATTTGTGAGTATAACTGCCCTGAGAATCACGGCAGCCCAGATACGTCAAAGAATGAGGAGTTATTGACCAAAGCTGACCTGTTATGTTGTCCTTCTGGCCTTCACCCCTGTGTAGTATTAGCTGTGCCATATGGTCCCCCAACTCCTGGGCTTCTCTCAGCTGATACTGAGATAACAGACTGTATAGCAGAGCCAAACAAAGCCGAGTCTCCTGGAAGACACTGCGATCACAACCTAACAGACAGATATAATGATTATTTCATGAACATGGCCATGTAGCAGGGTAGTTTAATTTAAAAACAGAAGCAATGGTTCTTACTGTTGTTCCTCTCTTGACAAATCTGTAAACGCCACACATCTGCACTTTTTGGGTATGAGCCACACAGGAAAAGATGTTCACCTGGGAGGACAGACATGACATGTTTTCTTTCTTCAGAGCCACATTCAAATTCTTTTGTTGAGACTAGATGAATAAATATATGCAGCACCAATGATCAAGTCATGTTTGGTTCAGTTCCTTTTAACTGCATACAATAACTACCACTGTTTCAGACCTGGGTAACTCAGCAGTGCAGGGCCATCCTCTAGCTTATCTCCTGTAGCCTGCAGAGCAGTCTGGATCTGGGACCTGATGACAGTTAACTGTTGCTGTTCCTCTTCCCAGCCATCATAGCCTTTTAAGTGTTTTAGTTTTTCCATATACTGCAGGGTAATTTTGTATACTAGCTGCCACACTCCCAACAACCTGGCAAAAAAAAAAAGAAAAAAAAAGAAAATAACTATTCGTGTTAGACTTATATTCAAATTATTGATTACTAGGGCTGGCTAATGTTACCTGCTGGAAGGTCGCTGGGGAACAGGAAGAGCAGGCTGTTCAAAACTGGATTTTTCCTCTTTCTTATCTTGTAGCAGAGGTACATTGTATACATCTGAAGCCCAGAGCTGTGGTGGCTGGGAAGTAGATTCCTTGTCTGCAGAGGACCAGATCTTTCTTTGCTGCATACTGTAAGAGTGGTCAAGAGAATCGGAGACCATATGCAGGATAAGCATCACTCTGGAGAGACTTTGAGACGATAAATGACTGGTCTGGTAAGAGTTGGAACAAGGTGTTAGCAGAAGGCGTACTATCTGTTTAGTGAACTCCACCACCAGCCCCAAGCATTGTGGTCCATCTGAGTGAGTGCCATCCCAGGGCAAGAAGGACAGAACAGCTTGAACAAGGTGCAGGGGGCAAGCAGAAATTGAGGAATTATTTTCTCCATTTTGGATTACAGAGCTGGGGTTCAAATGTAGTAAAGCAGCAAGCTGCACCACACAGTGGAGAGTGTGTTTCAGCAGATGAGCTCTTTGGTCCACAGCTTTTCCAAGAGACATGCCAAAAGCCCAGGCTGTGAGTAGTTTGCTCTGGATCTTTACAAGTTCCCGGTGAAGAAGAGCTTTTCTCTCAGTTTCAACAATGTCTTTTTCAAAATCAAAGCCAGTATCAAGTCCTGCATTAGTGTGTGTGTCCAGGGCATGGAGTGTGTCATACATTGAGGCAAACTCCAAGCGTCCACCATCTTCCATGTGAGAACCAGCAGGAGGTCCATCTACATCAGACTCATCTTCAAAGAAAGCCTAGGACATCACACAAAAATGATATAGTCATGTTATGTTCAATACAGTCTAAAACTACACTTTTTGAAGTAATATTATTTACTAACCTGTACGCCTTCAAGAAGCTCTTTGGTACCACCCAATGGCCGCTGGTCTCTCAGGAAAGGTGGCAAAGCTGATCCATCTAAGGCTGCTGTAACAGTAGAGTTTGTGATGTTGGGCCCATGTGTACTAGTGGGGATGAGGTCCTCTAGGCCACTGTCCAAATTCAAGCAAGATACTGACTCGAGCCATGCCCTCGAATGAATCTGAAAATAATTTAGTATTATTGTCAGGAATAGCCTTCAGAAATGTTCCTCCCTACGCTGCAACAAGGGTTGAGGCTTTTACCTGTGATTTATCCAGAATCCGTCTGGCTTTCTCCATATCCTTACTTGTGTCTTTTAACAGTGTTTTCAAAAAGAGGGCAGGTGAATGCCTGTCTAATACCCTCATAACTGTAGCCATGTAACCATCAGACACAATGAGATACAACAATCGTGGATGCCAGGTAACAGAATAACGCTGCCTCATGACATCTCGCACAGAAATACTGGAGCTGGACAGAGATGTCTCCCCTTTCCCTGCAGTGATCGGTGGCCTATATAGTTGTTGGAAAAAAGAAAAATGTCTTAGATTGATAGAATGTTGTTTCACATTAGATTTATACATTATTGGTGAGTATGGCTATTCAAATTGGGGTATACCTGTAGGTGACAAGAGGGTGCAGAGGCAAAAAGTGAGCAGGCCCAAAGTCAACATTGCAACCAGTGCTTGTTAGAGTAAGAAGGCCACCAAGGCGAGGCAGCATAAGAAGGGAGCCTCTCTTCAACATACAGGCCAAGAAAAAACCTCCAGGTGACCAGCTGACACTGCCCACCCAATAAGATCTGAAAACGCAGATACATAAGGTATATAAGTAAAATGAATAGTTTAAAGCGCTGCACATTTATTTCTGCATACCAACCTTATATACTTCGAAGGAATTTCCATTTTCTTGCTTCCACATCCTCCAAGTCCACTTGATACTGTGACAAAGTTCTGTGTGCTCACAAAAAGGACCTGTGTGGCCTGCAAACCAAAACACGGAATGTAAACTTTTGTTCACATTTTAACTGATAATGATAATGATAAATAAACAAATAGGCCAGATGCCCACCTTAGGTGTTCTCTGGTTTAGGACAATAGCTAAGATGCAGCCATCAGGAGAGAAGGCTGGCACCAAGGCTCCTCTGGACTTCACCGGTTGGCAAGGTGGGGTGAGACGAGACATGGGATATGTCTTAGTGACCCACTGTACGCTGTATCCCACATGACTACGAAGAAAAATATTAACCATTATAATAACCAGTAAAAGTTTTCTCTGTTACATAGAGATGTTTACTCACCCAACTCTTATATGGGCTTCCTTCCACTGAATTTTAAGGCAGGTGAGGATAATGTTTTTACCAGATGTGAAGACAAATGCTGATAAGCAGGCATCACCCATGACCTGGGGGAATTTTGGAGACCAGTACCATGAGGCCTATAAGAAACACGCAGCCCGACTATATAATTCTGCCATGAATTCAAACACAGTAAAAAATATACCTCTGTCTTAACAAAGGCGGTATGTTGAACTGCTTCCTTGTCCTGTAAAGACGGCAAAACCGTATCTTCAAGGGGTTCTATACGCGCCCACTGTCCCTTGACTGGTCCATCTCGCAGACCTATCAAATCCCTCACATCCATACACTCCCACAGGAACACTTGCCCAGTAAGAGCTACCAGGAGCACACGCATCCCGTCCCATGAAACCTGGAGACACAACTTGGTGGAATTCCCTGGGAAAACATTCATTAAAATCAAATCATAAATAAATAGTGCGTATATGGATAATGTTTGTACAGGTAAAGTTGCAAAATTTTCAAGATAACAATTGCAGACTAATGTGTTTATTGTTTACATACCTCTGGCCGCATCAATTATCTGAACTACTTCTGGCTCTCCTCCAGCAGTCTTCAGGAGATCTTTATCTCTGTTCCACAGAAACAGTTCCCCGGAGAGCAAAAGCCCACTGAGCCACATACCTGAAGAACATACATACAGCAAGAGAGCACAACTCACAGAATATTGCTTCAACTTACGTTTACACAAGTTTACACATTAAACTCACCATTTTGGGATGAGGCCATTGTGACCACGCTGTTGAGCAAAGGATGGAGTTTAGGGGTCCTCTTTTTGGTGCGACCAGACACCATGTTGATCTCACTGATCCGTTTGTCATCTAACAGAAACACTGATTCCTTTTCCTGTAATGAGGTGTGATTGTAGATTGTAGTCATTTCCCACCAGAACCGCAAAGTTAAAAACGTTTTACTTAACAAATATGACCAAAATGTCTCTGAAACATCTTGCAACGTCCCTTACCTGCCCAAGCCAGCAGAATCGCGGCCAAGGTTTCTTCCGTTTGATACTGGATGACAAGACAACCTCCAACTTCAGCTCCATATTTATTCGAAAGCATCAGGTTATCTTCGCGGTTATGCAATCAGTCGAAGCAGCAACTAATCAAACGAGATAATGCAATGGAGGACTGGAAACAACTTTCTTTAGGGTAATATTTACTGATTTACTGGATGCTGACAAAGACCGGGCAGTTATATGTGGGTAAACTATGATACGCTTACGACGATAAGTGACAGTTAAGAACAATGTTACAATGATACATTACTAGCTCAAAACAGTTTAAACCGACGAAATCCATCACAACCATATTGTTACTTAGCATTAGCTACCTAGCTAATTCTGGTAAACACACAGAAAATGGATCCTTAAAAAGCCCCGCCCCCGCATTTTATCCACATTCACTGTACTCACAGGTTATTCCCACATCGGATGGTTGTCCGAATGTTAATACAAAAGAGGTATTTGATGTTTTATGACGGATAATCATGGAATATTTCGAAACTCCCTCCCCTTCATTTGCCAGACTTGTTTCCCATGATCCTCCACGGGGAAGCTTCAGAGCGTTGCCGTAGGAACGTAAGAATGTGACGCAGTCACATAAAATATGAACCTTCGAAACAAGAGGGCAGGACTGGGGAAGCAGTGCTGAGGGCGGATCTGACTGTAGCAGGTCTCTCTGGCCCAAGAACTGTATGCTGTGCTAACCTGACAGATTTCTCAAGAGAAACCCCACAGATTACATGCACATTTTGACATTATTGCATAAACATACTGTGTTTACAATACATACAGTGGTGACAATGGACTCTCAGACAGATATAAATATAAACTGTCATTGTTAGAGAGAGAAACAAGTCTGTATGTTTACTCCGAAGTCAATCAGATTTTGCAGATACCTATCTGAGAAAAGAGCAATTAGTATAAAGTTTACTTATAAAATCACTAATTGATATTTACCATGTTGTTGTTTTAAAGTGGCACTGCGTCTTATTCGAAGTATGGGCTGCAGCAGAGTGCATAGTTTAACCATCATTTCATCCTAAAATATACAGTAAATCAAACTTATGGTGTTGTACAGGCATTCTTTAGCCAGCAGAGGGCCATATACTACAACCTGGATCAGTACACATACCCTGCACATCTTGCTATGTTTGACTTCATAAAGCCAGTTCTGACAAAAGAAGAAGATCCAGTTAAACAGTAGCATAAGAGGATTTTTGTACTTTGTCTCTCAGTGATTGCAGATATCTCTCTGCAAGGTCAAGGAACTCGCTTAGCTGTCTGAATGTTTGTGTGCAGTAAGCGATCATCTTCACCATTAACATGCTTTAGGTTGTGCGAGACCTTAAGCAATAAAGTCTCTTATTGGCTTGTTACAGAGAGTTATTAGGTTTGCCCCCCGGCCCCTGCTGGTATTTAATTACCCTTGCACTTTCTCCTTTTCATCATGATGGAGATGACGGCTGCTATTGCCAATAGGTGAAAGAGGAGACTTCACCAGACCTTAATTGGTTCATTTGCCTCTGCCTGCCAGGCGCAGATGGAGCTCTTTATTACTGTCACTGCCAGGTTCATTCTGCTCTGATGAGGACAGTCCTAAGAGAGAGGGTTTGACATCCTATGAGGACATGATGACATGGCCAAAGCAAAATCAGTAGAAAAGATGAAGAAACCAATTGTTTGAACCACACACAGACCATACATGCTGCTATTTTGTCTCCGATTTGCAATTTGTACGGCTAGTATGA
>JAVQJX010007964.1:0-17368 GCA_036025115.1 Ambassis agassizii | reverse complement strand
CAAAGAATGTTTAAGCTTAAATCCTGACAATCATTCGTTTTGCAGCATTTTAGCTGAGGGGACAATATTATGACACCTGATGTTGATTTGTTAGCATATCTATTTTAACTGTTATTTATATTGTTGTTTTTCTGCATACGTTGGCACCATCTGAAAGGTTTCTGGTTTCTACTACTTTATTTTCAGATCTGCATTGAAAGTATTCATTTATTTTTTATCACTGTTGTAGAGGAAAACTTTTATGTTTGCTGTGTTTTTGTGTCACTTGAGCTGTGAGTCTTACCTCTGTTTTGGTCAGTTCCTTTTGAGTTACAAAACAAGTCTGTTAACACACTAACTTCCTGATTAACCGGAATCGAATGGGGGACTCGTACCTTGTGTGGTTCTTGACGTCTTAAGTGGTGTAAATTGTGGTTGTTTACCTGTGTGACTGTTTGGTCTGTGATCATGTCTGTAGCTTGTCCTGTCTGTCATGAAGGTGGTACTGCTAATGTCAGTGTTTGTTTACCTGTTTTTTTTTATCCTCCACCTAAAGCTCATTATTCATTGTTTTTAGAACAGTGTCATGCCAAGACCCAGCTGTTGTGTTTGCTCCTGGTGAATCCAGATGATGCAGCATCTTTCTGGATGCGGATTCAGCGAGATTTAATGGCTCATTACCCTGCAGGAAACAGCCTGTCTTTGTGTTCCTTTCACACTTGTGCCACAGAGGAGCCTTTTCTGTGTAGTTATTGTTGCAAAACTAGTCATGGTTATTGAAATGAGGAACTTTGCTGCTGTTTCCTCCTTAACTTTACTCATTCATTTCACCTGCTCAGTATTTCATAGGCTTTTCTTTACACACTCCCAGGATCACATAATGTGAACAGCTGACAATCACAATGCTTTTTTTAATGCTTTTTTTCTTCATGCTTTATTGTGTGTGTTTTTCTGTTTGCCTTAATCAAGCTGAACTTTGCCAAAAATGTGGCATGAGCCGGAGGCAGGTGTTCAGTTAAAGTTTAAATTTGGGAGATTATTGATCCTTTCTAACAGAAAAAAAAATCCTGTATGATCAGAACCCCTCTGATTTTAAGTGTCTTCTTACGCCACTGTATCTGTTGATGTTAAGGTGTGGATTCATTGTGATTTTTGTCTTTGGTTTTGTCATAAAATTAAGGTACACAAGGAAACAGTTGTTTTCAGTTTTTCAGATTTTTGGTACTTTTAATTTATTTAAAAGAAATAAAACTATGTATAAAGCTGTTTAAGTCCAAAACCTTCTGTTTGTCCTGAAAAATAATAACTGCACAGTAGATTTTATGGGTTTACTCCTCAGGTACATGTGAAATCATTACTTGCTGATGTTCCTTCTATTGTTAGTCTGCTTCACCTCAGTGCTACATTCTCTTTCTGCGTGAATATAAAACCTGCCTCGACCCTCGCCATGTTATTTGCCTGTTGTGTTGTAGGCCAGTCTGTACCTGTCTGACACAATGGCTATGCTCAGAGTGTCTTCTTACCGCAAGCTGTTTGAGGAGGACAGCTGGAGCCGGAATGGAGGGTCGAGTGTGCCGTGTGCAGGGCAGTACCGAGCCTACGCCAGGTCAGTGCCACTGTGACTCACTAATTATAATAATGTACTATTTAAGGTGTTTATATGTTCATATGTTCATGAGACTGTTAACCCATTTTATATTATTATTATAATGATCATTTCTGTGTTTATTTTGATAAATATTAATATAAATAGATTATAATTAGTTATCACAGAAAGTGTGCATAACCCTTTAAAAAAAACACATAAATATTACTAAGGTAGATTGTCATCACTGATGGTGACAAGAAGAAGAAATGCCATCATAGTGTTGTGTTAAAGTACCATGATGAGCAGGGTAAAAAAGTGCACTGATGGATTGAAACAATCGCACTTTCCCTCTCATCACAGAGCTCTTTTTATATCAATGTGTCCCTGCCTTCTGAGTATGAAGTTATTATTTTCCATAAAGTCAGTCGAGTCTTTGTGTTGTTCTTTCAGAGGAGCAGCTGCTGACAAGTGTGAATGTGAAGGCTTAGACTTTGTGTCTGCCAAGGCTCTGAACAGAGAGGGTCTGACGCGGTTTGTCCAGGACCGCGCCATCATCGCCGCCCTCAACGACCGACTGGTCAGGCTTATTGAACTGGTGAGGACACACGCGCACACTGTCACATCAGCACTTTGTGTTCCCTCTGCTGTGTCATTCTTTTCTGTGTGTGTTGTCCACACTCTCTCTGTCTCCCTCTGTGTGTCCTTCAGGCTCATTGTTTTGAGGAAGAGAACGAGTCTCTTGAATGTCAGATCATTGAACTAGAGGAGAGGCTGAACGGTCGACAAGCCTCGAGCAGCATCACCTCCACTGTGGCCGTGCCTGACTTCAGTCTGGACGCAGTGGTGGAAAGACTGCGAAAGCAGAGGGTGAGGTGCTGCTGGGTGTGACAGCTGAGTGTTTCTCTGTGTGATGGCATGTCTAAATTAAGTTTTCTCATATCGGTGCACAAGCACGTCTCATTACATCTCATCAGTTTGCGCAGTGACAGACAGGAGTGACTTGTGACGTTGACGGTATCCATCACTGTTCACTGTGCTGCAGGATGAGATTCTAAGTGACACAGAGGAGCTGCGGAAAGAACTCAAACATCTGCAGGAGGAGTACGAAAAAGCTGCACAGCAGAGGGTCCTCATCCAGCAGGAACAGCAAGATGTGGCTCAGGTGATGCAACATGGTTACAAAACATCAATGGATTAGTGACTCTCAAACGCACAAATCATCCTTATTTCTGTTGGCGCAATGCTCATCTGTCACTCAGGACTGTGGGTGGGTAAGCTGTTACCCACCATCCTTTTTAGGCTAATACTTAATACAAATAATAATGTTAATAATTATGATACAGGTGGTTTGATTTACTATGTTTTTGCCCCTTAAACTTAATTAAAATTAATGGCAATTATTTCTGTACAAATAGGACATAAAAAGTGACAATTTTTTCAACCTGAGGCACTATTTAACAATCAAGTACTTTCTCTGATCAAGTTAGCTTGTTCATGTACCTTATCTATTGTAAGATATCACCTCTATAAATTAACTGTCAGAGAGTTCAAATGACAGATACTAAATGTATATTTTTTTCTTTCTTTGACCTGCACATGTTTTACACAGAGCTGAAACTCCAAAATCACTTGATCCTACATTTCCCATGATGCAACAGCATGGCATCTATTCTTTGAAATTCCAAGGAAAATCTTTATCTGATACTAAATACAAAAAAAAAATGTATCAACGTGTGGATGCTGTTATTGTTTTCAAACTCTCGTTGTAGTAACAGACCTCCACCACTAGATGGCAGTGTTGTCATAGCTGAAACTTGGCAGTGGTTCCCCTGTAGTTTGGTCCAGTGGGTGTAGATGATTACCAGCAGTCACACAGATTGAGTTGGTGCCGCTCCCTCCCTCACACATGGCAGAACTCATCTCCTCATGTTCCCATCCAGGCCAGATGTGAGGGAGGGAGCCTTTAATATCTCTCATACAGATGTAATACGGTGCTATAAAGCTCCTGCTGGCTCAGTTCTCTGGTTCTGAATTGAACGCAGCTGCAGGGTGACAGGACGCGGTGAGAAATTCAGCAGGGAGGTGGAGAAGTGAATACTACACAGATCAAACCGCAACAAGACGCAGTCCTCACATTATAATAAACAGGCTGTGTTTGATTTGTTTGGTTTCTCCCCTGTTCCTTTTTTGGTTCTCAGATTTTCCCACGTTGTTGTCTGGGCGATTTTCTGTGGGTGCAGTGAAAGAGGATGAGTGGAAAGCCTTTAAAAGGTGGCTTCACCAAAAAGGTGAAGATGTGATGAGGCTTTGCAGCTCATTTCAGTTGTTGTTTTTTTATGGCTCAGAAATGTACAATCTTTTACTGTTGTTGCATCTCATAAAATGTTTTCGGCTACACCACACCATAGACTTGAAAACGGAGACAGACAAACATCACAATGTAGATTTCCTGAGGACTGGTTTTGAAGGTTAATTTTGAAGCGGCTCTGGCTGTCACCATCTTGGCAGCACTCATGTTGGAGTGTGAGCAGATAATTTGCCATTCTGGCTTCCTGGGATGAGCTCCTATATTTGTTAAAAATGTGTGGATTCAAACTACTTTACAATCTTATTAATAAAGTAGTTAATACTCTGCTAAAGTTGTGATTTCTTTTGCCACAGCAGGAGCTCACTGCCTCTGCCTGCTGCTGTACATCACTGACCCTGCCCTCCTCCCAGCAAGGATCCACCAAACACTCTCTTCTTATGTCCAAATGTGTATACAGACACCCACAGTAATTGCATCCAGCACAGATTAATCTGGTTCTTAAAGAGCAGTAGATGAGCTGAGAACCCCTGCTGGTAAATGGATTGGGTGACAGGAGTTTTGTGTCTAGTTATCCTCCTTCCCACCTCCCTTCTCCTTCCCCTCTCCTCCGCATTGCAGTGTCTACTTGCTGTTCAATAAAACACAGTGGATGTGCTGAAAAAAGAAAAGAACACAAAGACTTTTTTTTTATTAAATGTTGCTTCAACCTTCTACAGAATATAAGTTGAACTTTCAGCGTTGTTCTCTCATAACTTGATTTTCTTTGCAGGAAGTGGATGCTGTGACAGCAGAGTGTTTGGCACTGAGGGAGCAAGTGGCTATCTATGAGGAGCAGCTGGCCAACATGGAGGCCCAGCACAACACGGTGAGAAAGAGAGAGAATGTGTGTGTGTGTGTGTGTGTGTGTGTGTGTGTGTGTTTCTTGCGGTGTGATGAAGCAGGAATAGTTTATAGCCATGTAAGTGACTCAAAATGTAGCACTTAGGTCAGACAGGAGTGTTGGAGGAATGCCCAGATCTGTGGCGACAAACAGGGTACTGATGACCTCGGTCACCTTGCTGAAGAGATGAGGCCAAAAACAGCCACGTCAACGGGAAAATATGAGGAGTAAAAATGCCACAAGTCAGAATTTCCCCCCCTTTAATATTAAATTGAATTATTATTACAGGTGGTGTGTGTGACAAAAAGGTCACAGTCGCATCTTTGTGAATAATATAAAAGTGCGGCTTAGTTTAGCAGAACGACCGGAAGAAAAGCAAACATTCATTGATGATGTATGATGGATTATGATGTAGGGAAGTTCTCAAGTTTCTCCACTAGGCGGAGTAGTTATTTTAGCTAGAAAGTGGCGAGCATACTGCGCATTTTGTCTCTCCTGGGACACCGTAGTTGGAGTGAGGCGCCATATTGCCTTTGGAATTTTCTGTTACTCTGAAAGGTAAGCAATGTTTATGGGAGCCTAAATAAAGTTTTCTAAACTAAAACAACCCATGCAGCCAATGTCTTCATCCGTAATGTTTAATAATATGTTCGGCAGCAGTTATGCTTCATTTCACGACTGAGTACTTATATTTGATGCTAGCGAGCTACTTGTTTCATTAGCTAGCTAGTTTTTGTATATACAGTGTGATTGTGCGCTGCTACAAGGAAGGTACTTGGTAAAAAAAAAAAAAAAAACATTTAGAAAAATTAATGTTACTTTGAAACGAACGTTTGGAAAATCCAAATACAGGCAAAGAGGTGGAGTGGGAGTGGAGCTGAGGCAGACTTTAAGCCAATGCTGAAATGTTAACATTTGTAGTTCACGCCACAGCCTCTAGGGGCAGACTACTAAAGCGAGTCAATCCTCGTAGACTCGCATGTTAAAATGGCCAACTTTACAGCAGAAATTTTACAGCCTTGGACAAAAAACATTCTGGACTGATAAATATTGATAAATATTGATTCCCTTCCAGTGTCAGTTGTAGAAGGGATTTTTTTTGTAACTCATTGCTTTTAATTATGTTTGGACTTAAACTTTTGCATAATTATGGGCGTGACTGCTTTGAGGAACTGTGACGCTGCCAACATGGCGGCGGTCTGAGCATCCTGGAGCTTCACACTTGAGTGTCAAAGCGGCTCTTCAGAAACACACGGGTGGCGTCAAGGAAGCCTTGTCCGTAGTTTTTACTGTTGATGTATCACACCTATAACTATGCCTAATATAAGCCCAAATATGAGTGAACGTTAGGAAGGACCAATTTTGTGCCAGACCGCAAACAATTTCTGTTATGACGCTGACCTTTTAAGGGGATTGACACTTCTGCATGGTGTTAATTCAGGCATGTCAAACTGGTCCACCAAAGGGCCGGTGTGGCTGCAGGTTTGAAGAGATCAGTTGGAACAAAACTGTTTTTTGCAGCGCCTGGCTCATTGTTCTCAACTTGGCTAACTGCCGGGTACGTGTGCCTTTACTAAAACTTGAGACAAGGCGTTAAAACACGTAAAATAATTTACTGTATATACGTCTGTCTGGGATTTATGAATTTTCAGAGTTGAGATGAAAGAAATTGCAAAATGTATCGTCAGTACAGGCTGAATGTTTTGATCAAAACAAGTCAAAATTTTGCTGCACTTTCTTCCTTCTAGAGAGTTTAAAAATTCTTAACTGCTCCTTTAAAATCAGCACGTTTGCAGCCATATGCATTGCCTACAGTATATCAAATCCAAATCCCCCTGCTCTCTGCATCTTTCTACAATTTTCTCCACCTCGCCAGGAGATGACAGACGCGCCACAGTATCAGATCTAGAGGCTGTAGGCAGAGAGAGAGAACGAAGCAGGAGCAGCTCCATCACTCTGTGTTTTTCTCTGCAAAGCCAGGCCGCCCGGCGTTTAACACACTCCCTCTGGGACACGCTCGATAACTCACAGTCCAGGAAAATGCGGCTGAATACCAGATGAAAACAGAAGTTCCCTTTGTTTTATTAACTGTTGTTATTATCAGCACTCCCAGATACGCCATATTCCCCTGACAAATCGGCAGCCATGTCGTTATTTAGGTGCAGTGAAAAGGGGAAAAATGCTCAGACTGGCCCTGCAGGTCTGTAGCAGTTCATCTGTAATCAATGTGGTGTTTTTGTTAAAACAGGCTCAGTATGGCAAGTAGGACATATACACTTTGTTGTGAGTGTAAATGCATCAGTATTTACTGTGAGCATTTGTTGGAGTTTTAAGTAATCTTAATATACTGCATGTAGGACACGTATCAACAGTGTGTACTTAATGCATCCAATAATAGAACATTTTAAAATAATGGATTATTGATTTCTTAAAAGCAGATGAGTCACTGATGACTACAGTGTATTGAACAAGTGTACTGTAACTGCTAATCTGTGGATCAGAATGTGCATGTCACCACTTTGTGTTTGTACGAGCAGGAGGTGCAGAGTCTGCGGGAGCCTGATGAAGCGGCTTTGGGAGCAGCAGTGATTAAATTCAGCAGCCCCGACATCACTCGGGTCTTAGATGTAAAGGAGTACTACTGCCAGCTGGCTGAGAGCCTTCAGGTACGGTGTAGCTTGAAAATACAAAAACAGGATGTTTTTCGCATTAGTCACACACACAAATATATATAAAATCCAGAATTTTAACCAAAATGTTTATACAGTTGCAGATCTTTTATAGTGTAGTGACTGGTCCATTGGGTATTGTGGTGATGCTAATTCTCCAGCTGCCAAAAAATAATTGCAATACAATAAGACTCAATGATATTTAATAATTGTATATTTTTTGGTACAGTTGAGAAAGGTTCATCCACGATATTCACCATGGAGTAAACAAGTTTACTGCCCCTTATGATGTAATAAGGGGATAAGTCCATAAGGCCATTTCCAACATGTGTAGATTAATTCCTGTTTCTTCATTAGCAGCCATATTGGTCCTCATGCTTCATTTCTGCCAGGACATCATGGTAGCCGCTACCCTCTAGCAGTGTAGTTGTAACAGCAAGGTGAAATTTGCATTTGAAGCTACAGATGCTGAAACAGTAAGACAAACAATCTAGGAACTTGTAAAAAAAGAACTAGATTTATATGTTCCAGCTCTAAGCTCCTCGTCCTCCTTCTGTCCCTCCGATTCTCATCACCCTCTGAAACGGCCCGGTCAGGTCCAGACGTAAATCTCAACTTTCACAAATCACACTGTGATACTCCCACTTGTTTTCTTTACCTCTTAACACAACACCAGGGAAGAACTTGAGAGTCAGAGGTGCAGTTCTGGACCAGAACAGAATGCCTCTGTCCACCTGTGTGTGTGTGTGTGTGCGTTTTAGAACACAGAGGTGCTGCAATGGGGGTCAGACTATAGCTCCGGTGGGGCTGACCCCCCTGGGGGTGAGGATGTCTGCCCAGTTCAGAGGTCAGGGCTGTAATCAGACTGCAGGCCGCCTTCCCAGGCTCCTGTAGCAGCACTGGAGTGGATGCTGGTGTGTGTTTGAGGCATGACTGAAAGGGCTCCATTTTTATATATATATATGTGTGTGTGTGTGTGTGTGTGTGCTTGTTCTTGTTCTTCAACCCATCTATTTACCCTCCCACTCGGCCTCTTCCTTTGCCAGCTGGACAGCATCCTGTCTGCGTCTGGCCTCAATTACGAGACAAAATTGTCTCAATGCTAAAATGATTGCTATTGGTTTTGAACAGTAATGGTGATTTCTGGCTGACTCCCACACACCTGTGCACCCTCATCCTGCCCATTTTGGCTGCATTTGTTCCATCTAATCATGAATTTGGTGGACACAGAGAGCTTTAACCATCAGCCAACATGAGAGGCTCTGATTGCTCTCTACTTGCCCTATTAAAGTCAACTGGCCAAAAACAGACTGCTGCTTTCCATGTATTCACAATAACAGTTCTGGTAGCTGTTTTCTGTACAGACTAACGTTCCCTTTGACTCCTTATCTTCTGTCTCTCCAGTTTGAGTGTGGTGCATCCTCCTCCTCGGCTGTGGTTCGCAGTGATGATAGAAAGAAAGTGGAAGTGGGAGGAACTGACGGGTCAGCGGTCAAAGACCTCTCAAAGATAAAGGACGTGAGCGAGATAAAGGCGCTGGTGAGTGGGCTTCTTTTTTTTTTTTTTAAAGGATCAGTCCACCCAAAATACACATTACACATGGATCCGCGATAGACATTTAAGATCAACAACAGCATCCCTTGCTGTTTGTTTCCCTGGTGGTCATTGGCGGTATTGCAGCTAAAACTGTCAGAAAATACATATATTTGTGTGGAACTCCTCATGTCATTTAAAACCTTAATCACTTCCTGCTATTTCATATCTTCTCATAATACGTTTCAAGCCTCTAAGAAAATGGAGTATTAAAACCCACAACAGGCTCTGCGTCAGCCGTCAGCTCCTAAATCATCGTCATAATGGTGAAAATAAATGGTTTCCCACAGCAGGCGAAGGGAGTGGAGAGCAGCTGAGTGACAGCAGAGCAACAGTGTGGGAGATCCTGTGGACCAGAGTGTTTACTCTGCGGACACTTTCAGCAGGAGATGTGACGAGCCCGGCTGCAGCTCAGACAGGATTTATTGCCCTATGTGTCCTCAGTCATTAAATACAGTCTTTCAAATCAGAACGCCTGCAGCATCATAAACGTCTTAAAACCTCACACACAGACAGACGGAAGAAATAAACTTTCATCATCAAATATTTTTCATCCAGCTAGAAAAAAAAAAGAAGAAGAGTGAGGGCAGCTTTGAATGAAACAGACCACAGTGTGAGGCAGCAGTAAAGTGATGAACCAGGAAACTGTGACTCAGGTAGAAATCACTAAGAAACAGAAACTACCTCCTCACAGTCTCTTTAACATCCATCAGTGGTCTGACCACAGCTAGCACCTAACCACATCTGTAACAAACATGGTGGTTTGGTTCTCATTACTGTGGCTGGTTCTTACCTCCAGCTCTATAAATAAACAGCAAGCCTCTGTAACCACAGCAGAACTTTCCCAACATCGTCTAAAGCCTCAGCCTCAGCTCAATCCAGCCTGACGGATGGACAGCACGGCCTGATCTGCTCTGTTTCCTCTCTCGCCTGTGATGGATGCCTCAGGTCTGGTTTCTCACTGAGACACAACATGGCCAAACAAACAGATTGCCGTGAAATCAGGCCTGACGCAGTAATGTATATAATAGAGCAGGCTGTGATGAGGTTGTATGCTGCTGCTCACGTGCACATACACGGCCAGACGCCACTTATCACGCCCGGCAGAAGGGAGGAAAAGTGACTCAACCAGTTTGGGAAGTCATCATCAGCCTGTGAGTAGTAACCAGGTCGTCTTCTGCTCACATGAGCTTACTGAATGACGAGTAGGACCGCCTGGATCCCCATCTGGCTGTGACAGCTAATTGTTGAACTTGTGTGATTGCTGTAATTACTCACGGCAGGACACCACAGCCTCAGACATCAGGAGGGGAGGGATGCTCCTCAGTAGGTTTGTGGAATAAGTAAAATAACCCGTTCTATCTGTGCTCGCTTGGATAATTGGCAGGCTTAGTTAAAACTCAATTTCTATTCACGTTTTAATTAGTACACAGTACAGCTGCGGCTGATGGGATTGGTTTTTAGGTATTAAGCCATAAAATAAAGCAGGGACGAAATCCAAATTTTGACTTGATAATTACCTCCAAAGAAATTACATTTCCTTCTGAGGACGGCGTGAGTGTGTGAACCAAAATTCAAGGAAACCCATCGAGTAGCTGCAGAGATATATCACCTTAAAACAACATTGTCAAGGGGTCAACAAGGTCGCAAGGTGTAATTCATCTTCTGGAAACAATGAGATGCAAATAGAAAATGTTCATAGTGGCCATTTCTAACTATGTAGCATTCTCATTCTCAAAACAGTGCATAATATTATAAAAAGAGAGACAAACATCTGATGGTTTTGAAGCTCCTTGTGGTTGAGTAAAGAGGATGCAGGCAGTCAGTAATCTGTTACGTTAGCTGCCTGTTTCTCTAGTATGCGAAACTTTAAGCCTTAAAATAAATTAACCACCATATCAAGATGTTTCTATTTATACTGCAGGTTTTTTTAAGGACTGTGCTGTTGATGGTTGCTATCAATCCGCTCTGCTGAAGGGCTTCTCTTGAACTGAAAATGATTAAGCAAACAGCACTGAATGCTGTAGTCCAGCATCAATTTATTGATTCAGTCGAAATTTTTTTTTTTTTTTTCAATGTCGAGTGTCTTTTTTTTCTGTGTTTCTGTAGATTTCAGAGCTACAAAAGGAGCTTGCTGAGCTTGAGAAGTGTAATGAGGAGCTGGAGGACAAGGTTGAGATGAAGAAGGCTGCATACATGGATGAAATTGCTGAGTTGGAAGTATGAGAGTAGAGTGATTAATGTAATCATAGCCTTTAATGGACCAGTGCTTTGGGCTAATTTTGTCATTTAATCTCATCCTCTACCCTGTGTGTGTGTTATTCAGTGTACGATAGATGAAATGAGGCTGCAGGAGGCCGACTTCCAAGCACACATGAGGGAGCAGTGTGAAGACTACAAGGAGCTGCTCAATGAGAAGATGGCCAGAGACATGGAGATTGCTGCCTACAGGTCAGTCAGTCTGATGGTTTAAAGTAACAAGATCAGAACACAGTAAATTATTACCAAGTAGTTTGTTTATAGGACAGCGAAAATACGACAAACTAGTGAAAAATATTTTGCCATCAGTCACTGTTTTGGTTAGAAGTCTGTTTCTTGTGTACCATTTTGATGAGTTGTTCTCTGCTTTGAGAGATTCTACTTAATAACATGACCACAGGATAGAGCGTAACTGTGTAACCACCGGCTGTTTCAATCAGTCGAAATGAAGAGCTGCCATGAATGTGAAGCTCACTGTCTCTTCTGCACTTTCACGACCTTCATCGTTACGCTGCAGGTTGTTATTTTTAAGTGAGGCCAGTAAAATTTCAACACGAACTCTATGACATGCACAGCAAGGTTTAAAGGAAGGAGCTGAGCAGGCTTTGTGATAGTTTGGTTCATTTGTTGTGTGAGGCCGTCAGTCAGGAGGACAGCAGCTTCCAACAAAAACAATCCACCAGGTGACTTCACTGATTAGTTTGTCTGCCCCTGTTGAAGGTGTTTAAGCTGGCTGCTCTACTATCTGATTGCAATTAAAAAACAAGCACAGACCCTGAGCTCTCCTTGATACGCACTGTGGATTCTCATCTTTGTGGGAGGCGGTCAAATGAAAACAGACGTCTCCCTGCGGTGCTCAATAAAGTGCCACATATTATTTAAACATGTCAAAAGGAGTGAACTGTTTGGGGGCACATTATGGTCCTGGGATGATTTCATTTGAATAAAATTAACCTGATGAGATGTTTACTTTTGACATTCTTCATGTATGACCAAATACACCAAAAACACTGCTATTGAAGATGACCAAACCGCGTTACCGTGAATAATACACAAGATCCTGTATGTGAGTCTTGTATTGTCCCGGTGTCCTGGACGTCCGCAGCGTACATTTTAAGATATCCCTGCGGACAAAAGGCTGAGATCACAGGCCGACAGTGGGGGTCTCAGGAAACCACTGAATATGATGCACTTTCCTGTGTCTGACCTTGAATACGTTTCATGCCATTTTCTCCATTCATTGAGGTTATTTAACCATCTGCTATCCTGGTATGTGAAGTGACGCACTTCAAGCCGTCCCATCCCGCTGACGCAGACTTCTTCCTGCTCCCTTCCATCACCCATCCAACTGCATCTGAGCCCAGACCCTCAAAATACCTTATTAGAATGGGCAAAGAGGACCTCACACTGTCAGCACTGCAAGCTGGGCCACTGCCAGCTCTTCTCCATGCCAGCCTGTTAATGTCTCCCTCCCTCCCTCACACACATTTACAGATTCGCCACAGTTTTAATTCCCTCTCATTACCCAACAGACTGTCCCAAAGACATTTAAAGACACACAGTCAATGCCAACTTTTTTCCTCCTTTGCTATATTCACTGGACGTTTTGTCATCCGTGATTAAAGCCATGAATAAGAAATGAAAATGGTGGCTGTTTATTCTCTTCGTGCCACAGCTAACTGTCTGCACCACAGACCCTAATGACCCTCGGCTGCCATTACAGGGTGGCTTATCGCCTGTGAAAGCATCTCAGAGTGGTTCGGGCAGATGCACGCTGCTTTTGCTCACTGCTAATGTGAACTATATGACACTGTAATTAGGGCCCGAGCACTGAATGGTGCAACAACCCCAGTGATTGTTTTATTAATTATGCCTCAGTGGAAAGAGCTGCTCACAAACTCTCAAGTCTTGGCCCAAAATTCAGGATTTTGACTGTGGCAGCCCCAAACAAGATCCCATAAAGTAAGAAGTTGCTGTTTTTCTAACTTCATCCAATCTGGCCACAAACTGAAGATGCCAATATTCTGTTTAGTAATAGCAGCACCTATGTGTATATGTATATTTATTTAAGTAGAGCCATAGTGGTGGCCTCTACTTGATGGTCTACTTGATGGTCAATTCAATTGATCGACACAATAAATTGCTGTAAATCCCATATCCTTTATCCAGTAAGCATCATCACGTTGATCTGCTCATATTCACTACTGGTTATAGAGCCCCCATTCATGACAATTCAATTCGAATTTGATAACATACAAATTGAGAAAGCTCCAGAACAGCTGCTTTAATCAACATAATATTCAAATTCTGATTTAAAAAAACATTTGCCTTATGTTTTTAAGCAGAATCCTGGTGGGGAAGTAAATACAGTACGAGTTCGTCTGACATTTTTTACTATATTTTGACCTTGTGTGATCTAGACTTCTTAAGTAATGGAGAATCTTGAGTTCAGTCTTGATGTGTGTGCTCTGACATACATGTTCTTTTGTGTTTCAGGAGTCTGGTGGAGGAAGAGGAGGAGAGGCTGTGTATCCAGTGAAGAGTCAGCCTGGCTGGATGCTCACAGACATGTGGATTAGAAAACAGACGGAAGAAAAGAGAAAATCAGACCCCAAATCAGCACTTCGATGAGGTACCAACAAAGCACAACTTATCATGACGGATTAATGCTGTCTGGAGGCCTAAGCCGGGCCATTGATAACAGGTCTCAGGCAGATGACCCCGACACTCCAAGAAAGATGGAGCTGTCTAAAAGTGGTGGGAGGATTGGGGGCTGTGTGGAGAGAGTGTATCCATCCAGTGTCTGGCAGTGATATTTCCTTAAGTGGGTTTTATCATTACCAGCCCACTGATATGATTCATAAATGTTTTGTCCCCTCTTTGTTAAACACAGATATAAACACACACACAAGCTAAACTGTGCGGCTCTGTGAAGTCATCCCAGCTCTGATCCCACCTCGTCCATCACTCAAACTTTGTCTGATTAGCAGCTCTTAACCTGTGACCCCCCCTCACTGTTAACAAACATATTGGCGGCTCGCTCTGCGGTAACTAAAAGCATCGCGCCTTCCCTTCTGCTTTTACAGTCATCCGCTTGTGTTGGTTTTGACAATCAAGTGTGCAGTGCACTGTTTGCTTTTCAAATGGTTCATAACAGGGTTTTTTTTTTTTTTCACTGCAGCACCTGGATCCTTCTACAGCAAATGATTCATTGTTTCTTGTCTGAAAAGCAAAGTCCCAATCTGCTGTCATTTCAGAAATAAGCCTTTGGTAATACATTCCTCAGTAATCTTTTCCTTATTTTCTACATGACGTTAAAAGCTCTCTGCGATAAATCATTTTTAGTTTCTGCCACTGCACAAGCATCAGAATGTACTTTAGATTTAAATTAAATAAAATTAGCTGCTTGAGAGATCACACTTTGTGGGGGTTTTTTTGTGTGTGAATACCTCATGAGAACTTCTTCGGCTTAAGACGTTCCTCGCCACTGTACAAGTATGCAGAGAGCAGAGTGATTTATCTTCAGTGATCCTTTTTCATTCATCTACATGCTTAACGTGAGATTTGAACATTCCCAGCTATTAACCATCTCAAAGGCTTGTTAGCTCTGCCATGAAGATGAAAAATGCTGCTAATAACAGATCAGATAAGATTAGCCACACTATGTGAACTTGCCGTGATGAGGAGTTAGCCTCTGTAATAATTGAGTTCAGTGTCTGGAGAAGGAGTCGGGGTGGCCGCAGTGACTTGTTTAATTGTCTGGGCATGAAACATAGTCGGCTCAGGAAGAAGCTGCTGTGTCTGTTTTCTCAGACTGCAGAGGAGGAGAGATTTACGTGCGTCTCAAATTTCAGCAAACACCCATTACTACTGAACTCTGTACCCACTTTTATATTTTCTTAAAAAAAAGCAAGTAGCTGTAGCTGTATATTGTAGTATATTGTAGACAAAATAGTACCAGCTTATTGTGAAATGACCATTGACTACCAGCAGCCATGTAGACAGTGTGTGAACTCCTTTTTTTAACAGAAAAAGCTAATTGGAAAAGTTTCAGTAGTTGTCGACACAAGCACAAATAGCATGATTTAACAATAATAAATATAATAAATATAATAATAATAAAACATTAAAATAATGAGAACATTATGTGTGCATAAGAAAAACGCCAATGGAGTCCATGTTAAATGTTGGATTTGTTGCAGTTGGTATTTTCAGCGTCTTTCATAACACAATTAAATATTTCAAAGGCTCCTGACATTTGGTGTGTGATGACCTCTGTGCTCCTCTGTGTCCTCTTGCCCTCATCACACGTCCTTGACAACTGAGAAAAATGTGTGTTAACCCCTCAAAGCTGGCCTGGTGACATTGAGTTGGCCCTGGGGCAGCAGCTCTCCTCCTTGAAGCCGGACAATTTGATTTGAAGGCGGGGACTTTGAAAGCTGAGTCATGGATCAGTGGTCAGCTAAAGCATGGCCTTTTCACTGTTTTTGTGTGTGTGTGTGTGTTCACTCGACAAACAAAGAAGTCACTGCTGGGAATAGCTAAAGGTTTTTGTGTAAAATTGATTTTTTTTTTCTATGTGCTTTTGCTGAAAGAAACCATTTCACACAACACAGGCTGTGTGTACATAACATCCCATTAAGTTCACATGCTGTAGGAATGTCTTTACATTAAGAGTGGCAGGTCCATGCTGATAAATTATGACACGTGAGCTCCATGTATCAGTCGACATATCTTCAATTTGCAGCAGAGGAAACTGATTAAAGCCTGAGGTAATGGAAACCGAGGTCAGCTTGTGTGACTCAGCTCAGCTGTCACCTTCACATAGGTGTCCCCCCAAAATACTTGCACGCCTTTTGGTTCACCCAGAAAAATAAACACTGTCCGGGCTGAGGACAAAAGTCATTTTTTAAAGTCCCGTCATGGCAGCTTGAATGTAGCGACCCAAGTTGGTGTTTAGAAAGCAAATAAATAGAAGAAGACAGGGTTGGATCAAGGAAGAAAATAAGAACAGTAAAAATATACAAAGGAGAAAGAGCTATTGAGAAAGTATTTCCTTAACAAGAGGGGAACAAATAATAAATTATGGGGCCCCTCTCCCTTGAGGCAGGACTGGCATGCCTGAGGGTCGAAGGAAGTGGGCATCCTTCTCTTTTTTTATAGAGGTCATGGACAGGCTTCCAGTGTGGGAGCATCACCGCGAGAGAAAACTGTTTAAAGGACTGTTTATCCACACAAACACACACACACACACACAACTCCTCACAGGATTTATAAGCTGTGCAGTGTTGAATGAAGATGTGACTGTGTAATCCTCGTGTCCCTCATCATGTCATCGCTGCAGTTTCTGCCCGCCTCATATCTGCTGTCCCACTTGGCCCTGTATAACTGAGAGACTGCTGACAGCCATGACCTCACACTTACCCCCACACTCCCCTCACATCAGTCCCAAAGCAGGTGGCAAACACCACCGCCACGAGCCTCTTAGCATCTATGTTCATTTTTGATCCTTTTTTTTTTTGCCTCATCCTATGATCAAAAGTTAACGGAAAGCATGTTTAAAAAAAGTAAAAGAAAACTCCTTTCTCCACACACTGAGTTAGTCACAGCCAACGTTGATAAAAGTTTCCCTTTTGTCCCAAAGCGTTCAATTAATCAACTTCACAGGGGCATGCTGGATGGAAGCGGATAAAAGTCTGGGCTACAGGGAACACGAGAGAAAGCAGGCAGGATTTGTATTCTCCTGCAGCGCCTTTCATAGCCATTAAAGGACGTTAGCGTCTTTTTTCAGCATAGAGACTTTATTTTCAGCTTACACAGATACAACCATTTGCTGAATTGGATTCTTGGCAGATGGCCTGTGAGGATCTTGGCCACCCTTGAATGTAGTTCTCATGTTAAGCTTCACCCTGTCAGTAAATGGGCTGCTCCCTGCACTTACCATACATATAGGAACTCATGTAATGGCTTCTTATCAGTCAGAAGGGGGAAAAAAAATCAATCCTATACAGTAGTTGTTGCAAGAAGTCCTCCCATCTACTGCAACACTTAAACTGGCTCTTTTTCTGGAATGTCTCTGTGGATAGATGACA
>JAVQJX010007864.1:0-10070 GCA_036025115.1 Ambassis agassizii | reverse complement strand
GTTCATATGGTCTGTTATCAGGCTATTCTTCAAGGTTATTAACTTCATATATGGCTTGTCTTCAGCAGTCTCTTCCACCTATTGAACTTATTTCTTCTTTTCAAAATAAATGTCATTCATCATATGATCCAAAGGTGTTTCTTCAAATTACATTCAGTTCATTCTAAATCAATTTAAAGCACTGCTTCGGCAACAGAAACCAAACTCACAGTTCCTACAGTACATGGATACATTTATATGTTACATTTAATGTTAGTATGAATAAATCCTCTGTATGTGTGTAAAACTAACCTCCCCAGCTAGTCATGGTTGGAATGAGTCTCTGAATGTCCTTCATGATTGAATAAATCAGTGACTGTCAGCCGGGGGCCATTTATACTAAGCTAAGACAACTGCAGTGTCAAAATAAAGCAGCAGCCATCCTGTGAGGGGTTCTCGTGCCATCACGTGTGGACGACACACTGTATTACTGAACAAAGCACGAGCCTCGAAATGGCAACAAAATTCACGTGCGGAATTAACTCGAGGAGCTGTTCACTGTGAGCGGTGCTGAAATGTGAGCAAGCAGCAGAAGAGCTGCTGACATGCGCACTGACGCACACAGGCGCGCTGTTTTTTTTTTTTCCTTGAATAACCTAAAGAACGCACACAAATGGTAATATGACGCCACACACACACACACACACAGACACAGGGAGACATCTGCAACATTTCACATCACAACATACTGTCTGCTCTGCACAGCACACACTGTCTTTCTTAAAAAGCATAATCCAATCCTCATTAAATACATTAAACTAAGATGCAGACAACGCAACACTGACTCAAACAATAACAATACTCTTATATTTACGTTACAAATGAATGTTTTTGGTCAATAAGTGCAGACAGGAGATATAAATTCAACACAACATGAGCCTATAGAGGATGCTTCCTCGTCCTTGAAAGACAGACAAATGAAAGTGACCTGTACTGTAGGCCGTGTAGTGTCAATTCAGGGCTGTTTGGAGGCCTGCAGTCCGGCTTCAACACACACACACACACACACACACACACACACACACACACACACACACACACACACACACACACACACACACACACACACACACACACGTGTTCGAGTGACTGGGTGGGATGATTTAAAACACAAGCACTTTAAGGCTCACTCTGTCTCTTTGTAACACACTGAACTACCTGAGGTTTTAGTGTTTGCTAAAGGAGGCTGTTTGAGTGTGAGGAGAGAGGAGGTGAAGGATCTTCCTTCCATCCTTCATTCCTTCCTTTTCCCCCCTTGTCCTCTATTTTTCTCCCCACTGCTCTTTCCCTGTGTTCTGAATAAAATATTACTCATCAATCATCACAACGGCAGCTAAGAAAATGGTGGAAAAGCTTGTTACAGAAGGGATACTTGTGACATTGCTTTGTGATATTGTTCCTAACCATGACCAACTAGTTCTAAGACTGATCCAGGGACACAGACTGATGCTGTGGTGTTACATGTATTAACCTCATTTCCTGTCAACAACCCACATCATGTTGTTTTGTGATTCAGTGACAATGTGTGTTTGAGGGTGTGTTATTATATTTTGATCTCACTTTCTTTCCTTTCTTGGCTAGATTTAGGCATTCATGTTCACTCTATGAGAGGAGGGGGCATTTGCTGTATAAACTCTGAGCTCTGATCTATTAGATCTATCTCCACTGCACACCGAGCTGTCCTCACCACCACATTGGGTTTGCTGGCACAACTACAACCTCTGTAGGACACCACAGCAAAGAGGCCACTACAGACTGTCTGCTCAACATTATGCTGCAGTTTGCAGATCATTTCTGCAGAATAATAACAAGTTGTCTTTTTGTTGTTTGCACAGTAATTTTGGAGCGATCCTTTCTGGAAGTTTCAATGTTGATGTGAACATCACTCAGCCCTAATTCCCCTCCACTCATCTGTCTTTCTCTCAGGCCATTGTGTTTTTATGGCCCTCATTACACATGTTAAGGGCACGCTGCAAATACGACGTTTCACAACTCTGCCCGTGAAAGAGCTGGGAGTGGATGAAGGAGGGATGAAGAGAAAGAGAGTGAGTGAAAAACCTAAAGAAAACAAAACCCAACTGAATGGCTAGACGGCCATTTTTCAACATTGTTTTTACAGCCCGGATAAGATTTTACCTGGCTGTAGCTGACAGCACCCAACACACCCACACACTCACACACACACACAAACAGCTTTAGCTTTGGAGAAGGCATGGCCATGACCCTGAACTGCACTCCTTCTAAATGAATAGCCGCTGTCCTGGAGCCAAAGAAACCAAAAGGCAACACCTATTTCCTACCTGTTAGTCCATCACCACGCTCACTGAAAACCAACACCGCTTTGCCAAACACACACAACCTCTCTGCACCCTGGACAATTCATACAGGAGTAAACCATATAAAAGTGTTGTGAGCCGGGTTAGACAGGATACTGAAGTCCATAAAACAATGCTGGTGGGGAAGATAAGGATCACCCTTCCTTCTTGTGAGCCTGTTAAAGCCCAGAGAGTCAGTTAAATAGTCCATAGAGCTTTATGAGTCAAACCTCCCCCAGGAAACATGTACTTAGCTGTATGTTGGAATGAGTCATGTGACCAATTCATGTGCCTGTACAGATGTTGTTTGTATATAGGGCCAAAGGTTTTTCTAATAACTGCTGTGATGGTGGTTCTGAACTGTAAAGCTGATAAAAGTGAAAGTGAAATATGCCTTAAAAGGTGGAGGTATATGAACACAGATCATTTCATTTGAATAGCTTTTTAACATGTTGTATTTGGTAAACTGGGACACACTGGATTTTACACATTGTGCGTGTCCTCTTTCTTTTGGGGGTCAACTTCCTGTTTGACACTATGCCATGTGACTTTGCTGTCAGCACTACCTACACCTCTCCAGGAGAAAAAGTACATTTTTGTTTCCTATGGTGTCCCATTCTACTAACTGAAATGCATTATTTTTTTTTGCTAATTCAGGAACCCTCTCATAGGCTCTCTGTACGTATGACTCACTAACACTTCAACTCATTGCTACTTGTATAAAATATTTATTCATGTCATGACAAGACAATGGAGCTCCTGCCAAACACTGCAGTTATCTGTTTGCTGTTTGGATTGCTGAACTGCAAGCACGTGCCAAATTCCTTCAAGTCTGTCAGATAAACTAGTGTACCTGAAATGGTTAAAAATGCATGTGTGTGTCTGCACTTTATCATTCTAATACCCATGTCTGTGTGTCAGTGCACATGTTCCACACACATCAGAACATCACTGAGCCTGCCATTAGGGTTTTTTTTTTTCCAGCCTCTCTCCTGGCCTCAGGCCTGTGGTACAGGCGGTCTGTTGTATCAGTTGACACCCCCAGCAGCAGCCAGCATCACAGAGCTGCATTCTTGGCTGCAGATAATAAACACAAAGCAGAATGGACACTTCAGAGGAGGCTCTACGTGCCTGAAAGGGGAGGACCATACACAGCACAAAATACAGACTGTAGGTCTCCAACAATCAGGGGAACTCCAGAGTGTATCAGGAACTGTGTTCACTCATATTGTGAAATATGTAGAAAATACTGTACCTTAATATCATTCATTAAATGGCCATTATCATCTCATTATGCTGCACTTCATTATCATCTCATTCGATTTCCATTAGTCGGTGCTTCCCTGTCATAAGCCGACTCTCATTTTCTGTCCAATCATCTGCTTTATCATCTCATTGAATGGCAGTTATTAGTAGATTGATCTCATTAAATGCTTGTTTCCATCCCATCCAATGGTAAGTACAATTGAACCATTTAAACTGCTGTTAGGGGTTGTGCTATCAACGCATTAAATGCCTGTTTCTATCATCAAGCTCTATCACTCTTTTGATCCTATGACACCCTGCAAAAATCTAAACACAAACTTCTCCTCCATTTTCCCAGCACAGATACCAGCATGAACTTTTTGTGCATTTCAACACAAAAATAATGCATATTTTAGCTGAATGAATATTTAAACCATGTCAACATGAGATCGTTAGGAGTCCAATAAGACTATGCCTGAGCTGAACCATGATCTGTTTGGAAAGGAGCACCGTGCTTTGCTCAAGAGATCACCCAAAATGTTCCTGCTATCCAGGGATTCAAACCAAGAAATGACTCTTGCCTATTTTTGGCCTAAGACATTCAAACCTTTGGGACAAAGACACCACTACTTTAGATCAAACCTGGCAGAGTACTGCACATGCATGTCCACATGCTCCAATACCAGAGGCTTCTAGGAAGCCAAATTGAAGGTTAGACCATCTTCGGCATGCTCTGCAAGATGACAGGGCGAATATGTCTCAACACAGTTTATAGCTTGACTTTCAAGTTACCAGCCAACAATAGCTTTAGGGTCTGAATCAAAGCTTTTCTGACTCTCCAGTATAAACAGCATAATGCAGCATTTGACAAACAGGTACCAGTAGTGGAGTTAGGTGTGTATGAGTGTGTTTTGAGAAGGACATAAAAGCACATACCAAGAGGAGTCTACTTGGAAAATAATGACACTGTGTGTGTGTGTGTGTGTGTGTGTGTGTGTGTGTGTGTGTGTGTGTGTGTAAGATGCTTGTTAAGCTGATGCAACAAGCTCCAAGACTAATCTGTCCCTGTCGTCCTATTATCACCTTCTTTGTGTGTGCATACACACACACATACACACTGTATGTATTCATGTATATGTGAGTTATTGTCAGAGCTTGTATTTATGATTGATACTTTCATTTTTTCCATCATGATAGAATAAAAATTAACTGTTCTAAAAAGTAAACAAACATTATGAAGGCAGTTTTTCCTGTATTCCCAGCATGCCTTTTCAACAAAGCCCATAAATCTCAGGCAGTCAGAGCCACACACAAAGGTAAAGGTGACATTGAAGCTGCTGTTTTTGTCAATGCGCAGAATAATGTCGTCCATTCTAGTTTACATTAATGGAGAAAAACAGAGATGATGCAGCTGTCAGTGGAGTCAGGCTGACGAGATTAATGACTGCTCATAGATTTGGTGATAAAAGAATGTTTCCGGCAGCATGTATTGTAATGTTGAATTGCGCTAGAATACAGCAAATTTATTCCTCATCAATTGCACACTAATTCATTGAGAGGAGGAGCAGCTTCCTCTTATCTTCATTGACTTGCAATTATGTCAAAATTAGGCAGAATACATACAAATATATAGGCCGAAAAAACCCATCTTATTGCGATATTTACAGTATAATGAATTATGATGCATTTATGTTCTTTGCCATTTGCCACTTACACATCAACACTCGTGAGTAGTGGAGCAGTGACAATGTCCAAATGTGCAAAATGACTAAATAAATAAGTAAATGTTTGAGAAAGAACAGTGCAAAAAAAAGAAACACAATTTTGTGTCTGATATTGTCATAAATATTGTTATTGCAAACCTTTCCTTGAAATGTCCTGATATAATTTGGAGACTCTATCGCCCACCCGTAGACCGAAACTTAAGCTTGACTTGCTGATTAAAGTTGTTTTTTGGGAGGGATTATGTTACGTTACACGCTGTATGATCCACTTTCCTTCTTTCAGTCTCCCTGCAGGATATCAACATGAGGAAGGCCTTCAAGAGCAGTACCATCCAGGACCAACAGGTGGTGTCCAGGACCTCCGTGCCCAACCCTGTGGTGGAGATGTACCACCGCTGCGACAAGCCTCCACCACTCAACATCCTCACCCCGTACAGGTCTGTCATTTCTCTCCCTGTTGATCATTTTGTTTGTATTTCTATTGCAAACCTGTTTTTTTCCTGTTCAGGGATGACAAGAAGGACGCTCTGAAGTTCTACACAGACCCCTCCTACTTCTTCAACCTGTGGAAGGAGAAGATGCTGCAGGCCACGGAGGACAAACGCAAAGAGAAGAGGCGGCAGAAGGTATGGCGTGTGCATGTGAGGGATTTCCTGTATGTGTGGATGGAGATGGAGAGCGTGACAAAACTGTAACAGTAACTCATCCTCTGCTTTGATTTTTTTTTTTTTGCTCTAAATCTTTTTTCTCTTTGCCTAGTTGTGTCATTTTTTATGCCATTCTTTCAGTTGACTGCGTTCTTATCTTAATGTACTCACCATTTAGCTTTGCTTTATTGTGTAATTATTGATACAGCAGCAGTTGGGCAGGTTCATTATTCAAAGACAAAGAATGGATCAACGGGGAATACGACTGCCAGTAACTTGGACTTAAAGATGGCATTAAAAAGTTAGCAAAAAACTTATCAGATACAAGATAAGATGGGAGACCAGTGAGGAGATGATTTATTACATCACCTTGTGAGCCAATAGAGAGGCTGATTAAGAGGTCTGTTCATATAAGAGCTGTTAGTCTCTGTAACAGCTGTAATACCACTTTAGGCCTCTAGGTGGGCAAGTGAGCCAGTGTATTCTATTGTCTGCCCTCAGTCTAACAGTGGAGGAAGAAGAATTATCATCATTTCTGTATAGAAATCATTCAACATCCAACCTGTTTGATGGATCTCTGGCCAGGCTTCTCTTAACCTTCTGATGATGGAGGCCTGAGACAGCATTGTGTGGCTCCAACATCTGCTCCAAGAACAGTTTAGAGACTCTGGGTCATCACAGAGATGACTTTTCATTGCCGCTGGAGTGCATAGATCCTCTAAATGGCACATTATTAAAGAGGCTTCAGTATCTCCAAAAACCAACAGTGACCCCTTCTGGGAAAGGAAAGGTACTACAGAGCTGAGGGTCTGTCTTTAAGTCTTTAATTTATAGTCACTTAAAAAAAACTATAAAACTCCTGAACAGCTGCTGCTGTGTTTGTCAATATTTCTGTTGAATTTAATGCTGCTTGCATTTTTCTGTTCCCTCCCTTCAACCAAAAACCTGCCCCCTTTTTGAAACAAAAACAGAGGAAGCTCCTCCCTGCCTCTTCTTCCTCCTCTTCCTCCTCTTCTCAGTCTAACGCACCAGCTTGTCTTTCTCCCATGTTTCCATAGGGCTGTCCGGCCCACCCCGACAGGCCCCACTCCAGACAGGCCCCACCCAGGAGCCCCCTGTCCATCTCTGTAAGACAACCCCGACCCCCACCTAACCTGCCCCGTCCTCCTGCCCCCCCTTCTCACTCCCCTAACCCCCTGCACATCCCACTTACACACACACATCACACACACACATATCTGAGTCTGTACGCAGGTAAGACACGCATAATCACACACACACACTCCCTTCTGTTTGTGTCGTGTGTGGTGTTGGCTTCACCGTCTCCTCTAACCCTCCGTGTTTGGGTTGGTTGCCGTCCCGTGTTCCCACATGTTTGGCTCTGTTGTCCATCCTGCACTTGTGTGTTGGTGTCGCCCGATAATGACTGAATAGTAGAGTAGAACTGTGTGTGTGTGGTTGGCACTGTGTGAGTTTAACCCCATGGTGAAGGAGCTGTTTTTCCCCCCTCCATGCACCTGATCAATCAATAATCAATGACCAAGTGTCTGTCCATGTATTTGTCTCTGACAGGAGCAACAGAGGCAGGTTGAGGACCCGGGCAGAGAGGTGAAGAAGGTCAGTAATTATTTATCAACCTCATAAAATGTTTCTGTGTTTCATATGAAATGAGATAAATGGTAAATCTTTCTACTGAAGGTGCGTAAGGCTCGTAATCGGCGTCAGGAATGGAACGTCCTGGCCTATGACAAAGAGTTCAGACCAGATCCCCGGCTCACCCCCTCCCCATACCATGGCGTGTCCTCAGAAGGCAGCTTGTCCCCAGATAGCAGGTGTGCAGACATATGAACTGTCCTCATAATGTCTCGAAGGTCATAATGTGTCCAGCACAGGTTGGAGTTTAGAGGTTGTGTGATGCAGTATTAGCCCATACACTGTATGATGTAAAGCTCAATGCTGCCCTCTTCTGGTGAATGTAGTTCTTTGCCCTTTTTGTATTTATGCATTATTATATTCTCAATATTCATCCGGCAGATCAATGGCATCCGACTCCTACCCAGCCAGCCCCAACCACCCGTCCACCCAGGCCCCTGGAGCTCCCCACCCCGCTGACCACCACGGCAGGGATCACCTTAGCGCCGCAGCCCAGACTCAGTCACTCGATCGAGGCCTCAGGCCGGCTAACCAGCCTCCAGGTGCTGGTGGGGCAGCCGCCACAGGAAGACACGCGGCCTCCTTGGGCAGGACCCCATCTGGACACGGGGTCCAGGCTGGAGGAGACCCAACAGTTAATGGACCGAGGCAGCAGTCTGTTAAGGAGTATCGGGCCGGGCACGGGTACGTTTTCTGATTTAGGTTTCGGTCTTACTGAGCAATGATCGTGTATCTTTCTGGGCAACAAATTCAGTTTTCCTCCTTCCTGTTTTCTTCCTACATCAGCGGCCAGCCCTCCACCATCCCGGAGTACTATATCCCACCAGCCCCTCCTCCACCTCCCCCCACCATCCCTTCTGCCCAGACAGCCTTCGATGCCACCGCAGCACCACCCTCTGCCGCTGGCTCCGCTGTCCCCCCGACCTCTTCAGCCCTGTCCCGTCCTTACTCCCCATCCCCTCCACCTCCTCCTGCCAATTATGTCCCCTCCCCTTCCCACCCACCTTCTGGGGCTCCCCCAGCTGCCCCTCCACCTCCTCCTCCCGGAGCCCCTGTGGGACACCAGGCCCACCCTTCTCCGCCACATGCCGGCGTGGGTCAGCCAGCTGTGGACGCAGCACCTACGACAAGGAAGTCCACCATGTTGGGGATGATCCCGATGAGCGACGCCCGCTCCGACCTGCTGGCTGCCATACGTAGAGGTAAGCGTGGCTGAAAGTCAGTCAGACTACACTTATACATGCTATTTTTAGATTAAGATTAAAGGTTCCAAGCATTTAAAGTATCTGAAACTGGTGCTTGTAGTGACACCTGTGGCTGTTACAGGTGCTCACACTGCACATCTATGTGCATCAGCAATAACTAGCATTCTTGCTAGCTGCTCCTTATCTACACATATTACCTATTTATCCCATTCACCCCTCCAGGAATCCAGCTGAGGAAGGTGCAGGAGCAGAGGGAGCAGGAGGCAAAACGGGAGCCTGTTGGCAACGACGTAGCCACCATCCTATCACGTCGTATTGCAGTGGAGTACAGCGAGTCCGACGACGACTCCGAGCTTGACGAGAACGAGTGGTCTGATTAAAATAACAAGAGAGAGAGGTGGGGGCTTGGAGAAATGTGACATTGAGGGGAAAATGAAAGGATTTGGTTTGTTTTTATCATTTGACATCTTAACAAGAACGTCAAATAACAATCACACATTCATAAACACGAATCGCCTGCTGCAGCCTCTCTGAGCTGCCACAGCTTGGTGATTTCAGCTTGCCTGGTTGCCCCTGACGACACCTATTCTTGAGCTGAAGCCCATGAGGTTTGTGTGTCTAACCACTAAGGGTGCACAACACACACACACATCATTTCAACACCCTCCCTCCCCCATCTGCTCATTTTAACTAACACTGAGCTGTGAAAAAAAACAAACTTCACTCTCCCTGCGTATTCGAGTGGTAATTATTAGCAATATTACAGGCTCTCAAGCTGTAAGCAGGCGGGCCCCTAGTGAGTATGGGCGTAATGTGTTTACAAAACACATGGTATAGCACAAGAAAAACTAATTATAGTGCAATTTTAACTTATCTGCCAAATGTTGAGAAAGAATTTATTGAAAACAAGTCGGGATAATCAGGGAATAAAAAGGCTTTTTAGGGGGAATATTCTGCTTGGCAGGGCTGCGCCTGTTTAGAAAACAAGCGTACCCTCCTTAAAACTTTAACACTGACATTGTGGAGTTTGGTTCACTGGTTGTTTCAACCATGTCATGCTGCTGTTTGGTACAAGCTACCAGCTGAATATTTAGCATGTTTGCTAACTGTTGCAAAAGCTTACTTAGCATGATTTTCAGGCACGTTTTAAAAATATTTATCATGATGTGGATCCTCAACACATGTTGTTTAGCGTAACAGGAAGTGTTAGCAAATCGGCTAATTTGCTAGTTTAAATTCTGT
>JAVQJX010007847.1:0-11098 GCA_036025115.1 Ambassis agassizii | reverse complement strand
TCTAAAAATGTTATACATATATTTCAAAGTACTTTATTTAATTTTATTTTTTTTCTTGTGGGGAGTGGCGAGTGGTGGGGCGGCGCCCTAGCGCCCTCTATTGACCAGCCGCCACTGGTTGAAACAGTTCTTGTACGCTCTGTGTGAGTTTGCACAGTGTGTTCTCTGCTGTTGACCTCTGACCTTCGTCTCTGCAGGAGATCGAGTCCCTGCTGGTGAACTGGAGCGGGCCGGACCTGAGCGGGTTTGGAGAGCTGGTCCTGGAAGGTTCCTTTAAAGTGCACAGGGTGAAGAAGGAGCGAGCGTTCTTCCTCTTCGATAAGATGCTGCTGATCGCCAAGAAGAGGCTGGAGCAGTTCGTCTACAGCACGCACATATTCGTACGTAAACGCACAGAAAGTGTGTGAAGATGAATGAACACACACACACACACACACAGGAGTGACCGATGTGGTGTGTGTCTGTGTGCAGTGCTGTAACCTGCTGCTGGTGGAGACCCTGAAGGACCCGCTGTGCTTCAGAGTGTCCGATCAGACCATCCCCAAACAGCAGCACGTAGTCCAGGTGAGTGGGCTTCACACACCAGCATCAGCGCCGTGCTGGTGTGTGTCTCACATGTCCTCCATGTTTGACGCTGCAGACAAAGAACCAGGAAGAGAAGCGTCTGTGGGTGCACTACCTGAAGAGGCTGATCGTGGAAAACCACCCCGCCTCACTCCCACAGAAGGTGAGACACAGAAAACACCAGGGGGCGCACTAACCTCTTACCTGTTGTGTTCCAGGATGAAGTTAGCATCATTAGCATTAGCATCAAATAGCTTTAGCATTTGTACAGATGATTCCTTGTAGCTCTGGTAACATGCAGGTTTTGTGTTGATCTTTGCCGCCCCCTGCTGGTCACCAATAAGAACTGCTACTGTTTCCCTGGAGAGTCTTTGAAATGTTCTGTCTTCACAGGCGAGACAAGTTCTGGGAGACAACTTCTGTCAGTGTGAGTTTCTACACACACACACACACACACACACACACACACACACACACACATGTAACCCTCCACACTGAGGTGACAGATGTGGTGACATCACTTCCTGTGTTTCAGCTCCTCAGTTCGAGCAGGATAACCTGAAGAAGTCGTCGGCCTCACCGCGACTGGACGACATTCACGGATACCACAGAGGAAGACGTCAATCAGGTCAGGGTCAGTCGTCCTTTTCTTCATCCATCCATCCTGTCAGTCATCCCGCAGTAACGCAGGAATATGTGTCAGATTTTCCTGTTTTCGTTGTAAACGTGAAGCCGTTTCCTCCTCAGAGCCCCCTGAGCTGCTGCTGTACACACCTGAGAAGTCCAGGAAGAGTCTGCCGCTGCTGCTGGAGGGAAACCTGCCGTACCGACGCACCAGGAGACAGTCAGGTACAGAGACGGCTCGGCGTCCTCACCAGCTGCTGCAGGAACCAGGAAGTGTTGCTTAGTAACAGAGATGATGCTGTCCTGACCACCTGTGTCCCTCTTTCAGCTCCAGCTAAAGACATTGAAGCAGCGTTTCATCCCAACGGTGAGCATTCAGAGTCTCTATGTTTATCTGAGTCCCAGCAGGAAGCCTCACAGATGAACACCAGGGGGCGCTGTTGCGCCTGGAACAGTTGCTCACCTACTGAAGCATTTAACAAACTTGTTGTACCATCCTGAAAAAAATAGTGTAAATTATTAATATTCAGGGATTAAATATTCGTTATATAAATGATATTCCTGATCATATAAACCCGTTTCAGATCAAATGTTTTGCATGATCACAAAAAGGTTTTTGATTTGTTTTTGTCATGAGCAGCTTTTCATGAGAAGTTGTGTGTGGCAGCTCAGGTTTGTGGTTTTGGCTCAGGCTGCCGATCATTATGAAAACATGTGAAACTGTGTTTCTTTGTCTCTCCACCCATCTGTTCATCTGTTACCCAACGGCGGAATGCAGCAGCTTTGAAGGTGAGGCCGTCAATCTCTGTCTATTATTGATTATCATTTCACCGTGGCTGTGCTGGCAGACCACCAGATTATAATCCCAGAGCACTGAACACCTGCGATCTTAAAATGAGCCTCGCCTAATCTTCACATTGATACAAATTGCTGCTCTGGTTTACAGCCGGCGGGCAGTGAGGGCGAGCTCTGCCATGCGGACAGCCTGGGCTCGGCGGGCAGCAGCAGCACGCTCGCGTCCTCCGTCATCGAGGTGGAGATGGAGCGGGACGAGCCGAGCCTGACGCCACAGCTGAGCGCCAAGCAGGACGAGGTATTTTACTCAGTGGGTTCACGTGTAAAGCTCAGGACATTTTCCACTTAAAGGTTAAAATGTTGGATGAGTGCAGCAGCACCAGCTGCTCCCAGAACTCCAGGGACTCCTTCAGGACATGCTGTGTCACAACCACTGGACAAAAAGTGTCTCTATGTCTGTATTTAAAGGCCTTTTCTTTCTGTTCTGAATGAGGAGGAAGAGGAAGAAGAGGACTTGAGCCCCCTCAGCCCTCCTCCCACTCTGTCCATCACAGAGGAGATCCTGGAGTTCATCAACCAGAGCAGAGCGAGGGAGGGACTGGCCGCCATTTGCACCGACGCGGCGGTGAGACGTCACTCGGCTGGTGGAGCTGCGGCCTGATTCAGACTCACTTTAAACACTGTTGCTGTTCTTTGTTTTTTAGGATCAGCCTCCGTCCAACCAGACCAACTTCACCTGCCCGCTGCCCCCGCTCACCTGCACCGCCAGCCCGGAACAAACTCCCACAATGCACCGGGAAGCAGAAGAGAAGGAAGAAGACATCGTCATCCAAGAAAATAACACGAGTGAAGTCCAAGAAAAACCAGAGGAAACGAGTCAAGTGGAAACAGGAGAGGAGGCGCCGGAAGAGACACGAGGACAGGGGACAGAAGACCACGAGGAAGAAGAGACGACCGCAGGTGAGGAGGAAGAGGGTCGTGACGTCATCCCGACCCCGACATCAGATCTTCAACCATGCATGAAGGCAGAGGAGGAGCCAGAGGACAGCAGACCAGCTGAAGAGGTGACCGCTCCCTCCACGAATGATGTCCTCCATCACCCCATCCAGAGACATCATCCACCCACAAGAGGCTCCCACCTCACCAAACGAGACAAGAAGATCATCGAGAAGATCCGGAGCTACTACGAGGCAGCCGCCGAGGCCGAAGAGGACGAGGCCGAGGAGGAGAGCGAGCCGAGAGAAGGAGGGCTGCCGAGGAGGAGAAGCAGCTTCTCACACATCCCCTGTGGTCTGGTGAAGGAGTCCGTGTCACGCTTCAATGTGGGCGGACACCAGGGGGAGCCAGAGAGCGAGCGGCCCAGGGATGAAGACGCAGACACTGATAAGGAGCTGCGTTCCTCTGCCGCTCACATCCCCTCACCACATCCTCCCTCAGCGGGTTCGGTTAATGCCGCACAGGCCGACGAGCCGCTCTCCTCCCTGGATCCTGCTGCAGAGGGTCCGGTGAAGCCAGCGGACCCTGTGATGGACGACCAAACAGGTCTGCAGTCCAACCGAAACAGGCCTGCTGAGGAGGAGACTGAGATCCAGGACGGACGTGGACCAGTGTGCAAAGGATCCACAGAGGACGGACCAGAAGAAAGTGCTCCGACTTCAGAGGAGCCGGACGAGTCAGTGGAGCGTCCAGCTGTCCCCAGACCAACTGACGAAACAACCAGGAACCAATCTGTTGTTAACGGGCTTGAACCAAAGCCAGCGGAGTCCAGCCACAAAGAGGCCTCCTCTCCGCCGGCAGAGCAGCGCCTTAAAGCTCCTTCAGCCTGGACGAGGAACAAACACAGAGACCTGGATGAGAGCGGTGAAGGTCCGCCCAGTCACATCAAAGTGGGTCGATGGTCGCGCCACTCCAGGATCGTCAGTGCTAACCGGGCCTTGTTCGAGAGCATGCGATCAGATGTCGCTGGTATCGGTTTGTTTGAGGCGAGTCCGGCGGTGGACCCGGTGCTGATGGAAAACTCCGAGCGCATCCTGAGCAAAGTCCAAACTATGGCCCAGATGTACAGCGCTAAAGCCAGCAGCATGAAGGTCCCCCTGCATCAGAAGAGGGGCGGTTCTGTGCGCAACCAGTCATGGGTCTCAGCCCGGCTGTCAGGACACTCGACCCAGACACAACGGGCTGAGCCGGAGAGCCGCACAGAAACCAAAGGTCGGGAGCAAACCAGGCAGCCGGCGCTGATCCAGAGGAAGAGCCAGAACCTGATGAGCCAAAGGGTCCAGGAGGAGAGAGCGGCAAAGAGAGCAGAGGCTCCGACACGCGGTACGTCGGTCTTTGGGACGGATTTCACAAACTTCAGCTTCAGCTTGTGTTATTGATCAATGTGTTGCTGTTCTTCTGCAGACCTGCAGGGGGCCGTGGCGGTTCCCGCTGAGCCTCTGCTGTTCGGTCACGTGACCTGCAGCCACCAGACAAACGGATTCACTCTGTCCAGGCCCAGGGACTTCATCTCCGCCCTGACCAGAGAAACGAGGCCGCACACCTCCACAATGCCGGGACATCCGTCCTCCGGTCAGACCTGCAGCTACGACAGCGGCTCATCTGAAGCAGAACAGAGGACACGACCTGAAGACGCAGGCCTCACCTCACCTGTGGGTTCTGATGACTCTCCCACAGATCGAGGAGAAGAGGAGCTTCATCCAGCCGGAGGAATCACAGAGAGGTGAGCGGATGATGTTTACAGCAGGAAGACAGATCAAGACACAGCAGGCTGTATCATGATCTTATATGCAAATAAGCTGCAGGTCTGCAATGACTCACCTCCTGATATAACTTGGCATGCAGTTCCTCTGTGTGTTTGTTTGTTATTCTCTCCTTTCTGAGGATTAAATGGTATCACTGTGCTCCTCAAAGCCGGATGAGAAGCTGCTGTCCTGTTTAAATAAGACAGGGTTTGTCATTTAAACACTGGCTGAATATCTGGACCCTTTAGGACTCTGAGCAGCTGGTTTCCTGCATTATGTACATCCTGTTTATGCTTGTGTGATATTTATTTAATGCAGCTTCCTGTGCTGTTTGTCTGCAGGTCGGAGCAGAGCGACGGAGTCTCTGTGAGCGTGGTCAGTCACATGGCTCCCTGTGAGCCCAGCGCCACACAGTGGAGCGCGTTCAGGGACAGGACAGACCTGAGCGTCTGTGCTGGACCTGAGCTGAGCACGCCGCCTCTCCCAGCACTCTGCAGAGAGCAGGTCCAGAGGGAGTCGGCCATCACTGCCGAGACGATAGCCGGCACACAGTGTGACTCTCCAGGACATGCTCCCCACGTGACCTCTGACCCCCCACCGCCGCCGCCATGTCAGACCTCAGCATCAGGTGCACGGCCTCCGTCGGCGCAGTCTGTGGACTGTCTGCCCACGTTCACCAGCCAGAGGCCGCCTGACCTCCCGGTCGCTCTGGGTAAACGAGCCATGTCTGAATCCTGGAGTGCTGACAGCAGCAGGTCTGAGCAGGAGCACAGGTACGTCAGGAGCCTCCCAGTCTGAACACAAATCAGTTGTTATTGTAGTTTTTCCCCCACTTCTGTGAGTGGGGAGGTTGAGTCAGGTAAGAATGCTCCTCGGGCTTTTTATTGGATTTCTCTTTCCTGGCTGGCTACCAGGGGGAATGTTTCTCTGCTGGCACACCGATCACATTTAGCATGTTTAGACAGATTACCACAGATATAATCCTGCCATCCACCCCCCCCCTCTCCACACCTCCCCCCCTTTCCCCTCCCTTTCAGAGAATCACAGAATTACTTTTTAATGAGAAACATGCTTCCTCTCTGTGTCATGCTGCTGCTAGGCTTTTAAATTCCAATTGTGAAATCTTTTTTTTTTTTCTGTGTTGTTCACAGGAAGCTCAGTGAGTCCGTCTCAGGGTCCCCCGCCCTGGACGAGAGGCCAGCTGTCCCCGCCCTGGACGAGGACAGAGGCCTCCGTCCTGCCGCCTCGGCCTTCACGCCCAGCCGCAGACATCGCTCCCCGTCTCCTCTCAGAGCTCCTCCCTCCTCCTTTCCCTGCCCCTCACCTTTCCGGGTTATCCCGTCCTCCTCTCCCGCTCCTGGATCTCCTGAAGGCTTCGCCTCCTGCTCGGCTCTGTCCTGTTTGTCCCCTGCTCCCACCTCTGGAAGAGTTTCCTCCATCAGAGCTCCATCCTCCCCTTCACCTGCAGCTGTTTACACCCCACCCTCCTCTTCCTCTGGAAGGTCTTCATCGTCTCCCACACCCTCCTCCTCCCTCCGCTCTCCTCCTTGCTCCTCTCCCGTCACCTCTTCCTCTGCCTTCACCAGATCTTTAGCTGCTTCCTGCATCAGCCAGTCCATCAGTCAGAGTATGAAGAACAGCTCTGTCCGTCAACAGGCCCCGCCCACAGCGAGTCAGAGCCCCTCCTTACCCTCCTCTCATCTCCGGAGGCGCTCCCCTTCTCCTAAACTCCCTCACAGTCAGCAGGGCTCCAGTGCTCCTCCTCATGCTCGGTCAGGCTGCACAAACCAACCGCCGAGGTGTCCATCGTCCTCCCTGCGCTCCCCTTGTCCCTCCCCCTCTCTGTCCCGTCGCTCTCCTTCCCCATCAGTGAACCCCGCCCACTCTCTGCCTCCCTTCTCTCCCTCCTCCTCTTCTACCCATCCATCACAGAACACAAACAACAACAACAACAACAACATGGCTGCTTTCAGTAACGGAACCAGCAGCTCCACCCATCAGAACCTTCACGACCCTCACTGGTCAGGATCCTACAACCGAGTCGCTCGGCCTTTTTCTGCGTCTGAACCCAGCTCACGAGTCCAGTCTCCATCTCCCTCCCCCACCCCCGCCTCCATAATCCACCTCTGCTCTCCACCTCCGCAGCATAATTACTCCTCACCGCTGGCAAACAAACCTCCAAACCCTCGCAGCACCAGAGCAGGAGGAGGAGGAGGCGCAGCTACCCATAACCCACTGGGCCTCACGTTGGAGCTGCCAAGAGCGTCCTCAGCGAGTTCAGCATTCGGGCATCCCTCTACCCATCTGAGTCCTCGGATCCTCTCCCCTCCTCCTATCGGTGTGTCAGCGAATGTTTGGACAAATAACGTTGCAGCACCTCAGCCTAGAAACCCCTCACACGCCTCCTCCTCTGCGTCTCCTGCCTTTTCCTCCACGTTAGGCTCACCAACACTGGAGATCGCCTCCTTCTCCACCCTTTTTCATCGAAGTAGTTCCAGAGCTCCTTCCCCGTCTGGACCCTGTTCTCCTGTCTCCCAAAGCCTCCGTCGGTCTTTCTCCTCCACCCTGGCGGACAGACCTTCAAGCCCGGCGCGGACCAATGCCAGTGAACTACGGAGGTCGTGGGCGGACGGCAGCCGAAGGTCTCTTGGTTTTGGCGGAAGCGGTCGAGGGTCCTTTGAGTCCTGTCCTGTCAGTCCGAGGAGTGGATGGTCCTCGTACGCCGGCTCGCCGTCCTGCCTCAGCCCCCGAGCCGGGCTTCAGTCCCCGCTCTCACCGGGCAGGCTCACCCCAGGGAAGGGGGTCCTCGGCGGGCAGCACTTCACCAGCGTTCCCTGGCCAGACGTACGGGAGCTTTCTAACAAATACGACGGTCCCGACGCCTCCTCCCCTGCTCCTCACGCCCTCCTCAGCTCTCCTGTTCCATCAGGCAGCCAGGCGGAGTGGGGAGACCCGGAGCTGGAGGAGGGAAGCTGCCGCAGCCAGCTGATCTGCGCCTACGTTGCCCGGCCCCCCCGTGAACCCAACCTGTCCTCCTCATGCATGGTGTTCTCCTCCGCTCCACCCGCCCCCTACCACCACCAACCCCCGTTCAGACCAGAGCCTCAAGTCCAAAACGCTCCCACAGCTCCTCCTCTGTCCTCCAGCTCATCAGCGCTGCCCTTCACCCATCCACCCCCCACCAAACCGGGGAACCAGAAAGCCAGCTACGCCACCACAGTCAACCTGCAGATTGCTGGAAGCGGCAGAATAACTTCCTTCAGCACGGCCCAGGTCAGCCTGACGCAGACCCTGCAGGGTGGAGCTGCAGCTGGAGGACCGGGACAGGCGCAGATGGCGAGGAGAGTCAGCATCAACGGACTGTCGCACCTTCCTCCTCCTCTTCCTCAGAACTGCAACAGGCTATGAGGGGAGGAGGAGGGCGTGCCGTCTCTTAGCGGATTTGAACCAGCAGCCTCCACATGTTAAAAAGACTCACAGTGTCCTCCTGTCCTCCTGTCCTCAGTGTGGCGCTGTGACTCTGAACACAAAGGACTCTGAATGTCCCCAGCTGGATGTGACGTTTTGTGGCAGTTCTGGACTTCACGGCTCAGTTTGCAGATTTTTGTAAAAGACTTTGTAACATTTAGCATTTAATGAGCTGCAGCGCTGTGATGCTGGTGATAACTGTGGTTATTATTATTATTATTATTATTATTATTATTATTATTATTATTATTATTATTATTATTATTAATTATAATTTTAAGCATTTTAATCTTATCTTTATTTTATTGTTTATTTATGAAGTTAGTCTTATTCTCTTTGGCACTTAATATCCTTAAAGTCATGTTGGTATTTTGCACAGTGTCCTCAGCTCTTGCATCGTGAGTGTGTGAGTGTGTGTGTGTGTGTGTGTGTGTGTGTGTGTGTGTGTGTGTGTGTGTGTGTGTCCTCCTTTAACTTCAGACCAAGCTGATATCTGTGTGTTTCCATCATACCCTCTCTGTGCTCACACTGATGTGTTCAGCTGGTTTCTTCTTGATATTCACGTCCTTCAGAAACTTCACAAACAGCTGTTTGATTTGTTTACACACAGTTTGTCCACATATCAGAAAAAAATGCATTCATTTTTTGATTTAAAAAAAAGTGTCACAATATGAGAAGTTTCTGCAGGATGAAGATGTGTCTGTTGGAAACATTAAAAAAAGGGAAATGTTATATAAATAAGAGTTGGTGGGATGTTCGGAAAATAAAAGTGTTTTGCTGTTAAAACAGCTTCATGCTGCCTTTACTGAAAACAGTGACACACGTGGACATTAAGTGAACTCAGTCCTGGGTCTGGCTTCTCTGCTCAGACTGCTGGACAGATGTTTCTAATCCAGATTAGTTTAGAGATTATCAAAGCAGCTCGCTGTAACTTGAGGTTTAGCATCTATAGGCTTAGACCGACAGTTAGCTTTGATCCTTTCAGGCTGTACTGCACTCATTATTATAACATTAACATGCTAACTACGCTTAGCCAGTTAGCCGTGACTTCACTGTGTTTACATGGTGCAACATGAAGTCATGTGAAGTCTCTGGCTGTTAATCAGACCTCCTGTCTTTGTGGACGTTGGGAGAAAGCAGCAGATCTGATCATCTGAGCGGATCCCTTTCAGTTTTGCTTCGCTCAGACTTTGGACCTGGATGTCTTTTTACTGCTCACCTGAACCTGAACACGTCATGAACATGTCAGAACAATGACTAAACCTGATGTCTCCAGGAAGTCTGATCCTCTAACATGTTTTATAGTTTGGATCAAACAGGTTCTGTCATGTTTTTGTCATGTATGTCATAATGTTCACACACACACACACACACACACACACACACACACACACACACAGCGTCTGATTGCAACATGTTTAAGGCTTTTGTGTCGTTGAAGTCAAACTCTGGAGCTCCTCACATCTCTGCTCCTTTGGTTTTGGTTTATTAACACCAGATTGCAGCCAAACGCTGCCAACAAGCATGCAGAACCATTTATTGCGTGAGAAGCTGTGGAGGAGATGCAGGCTGTTGGCACACAGCAGCCCTCTTTGCTTACAGGTTCTGGATATGCAAACCGCAGTCAACTGATCCGGTTCAGTTGAGTTCTGCGATTAAGCACCATTATATAAGCCGAAAGAATATCAGACTGATTTATGGGAGCTTCTGCAGGAGGAGACAGGCTGGAGCTGAGGAGGAGGAGAGATGGGCGGAGTGAGAAAGTGAAAAGTGTAGAGGCAGAAGGAGGAGTGAGAGAGGAGTGAGAGTCAGGCTGAGGGACGCTCTGTCACTAGCTGACAGCACATGGACCCGCTCACATCTGCTTCGGTTCTGCAGCTTTGGAAGGCGTCCTGATGCTTTTTAGTCTCTCTGAAGGACCATGTAAACTTTTTTTCTCATCTGCTCTGGGATTTGATCGGAGGATTCCATCTGGACGTTGTGCCGTGCAGTCATGGATCGAAGCCCCTGAAGATGCTGCAAAAGGAAACTATGACGCAGATGATGCTTCTCCTGCCTGTGCCATGCTGAGGGACCAGCCAACTCAGGCCAGTGTGTCTCTGTGTTTGGCCTGTCTGCTCGCCCTGCTGCCTCAGCCGGCCGCCAGACCCCCCTGCACTCAGGACCTCCTCCAAGCCATCCAGGTCCTCGCGGACGAAGTCCCCAACAAGGTACGTCCTCTCTGGAGTGTGTGTTTAAGTATCATCATAATGTCGCCTTCAGTGATGTTTCAGGGGAAAAGTGAGTCACTGACCCGAGACTTGTCCTCTGCCAGCTGTTTTAATGGGTGAGAAAACTACGAATGAATCACTGTGAATCAGCAGAGAGGAGCAGCATGAGTAGCAGACACACAGTAAATAAAGTCTGCAGTTCCCAGAAAAAAAGTTTTCTCTATTTATACACGTAAAAAGTGCACTCTAAAAGCTGATGTAAGAGGAGGAGCAGCTTTTATGAGTCCATCAGTGAGGTGTATGAAGAGTGCAGCTCACAGTGGTCTAAACCTGCATCACTGAATGACGGCGCACCTCCACCAAAAACGGACTAATGTGACCCAGAGTCCATTTCACTGGATCTGATCCAGCTGCATGTGCAGGACGGCGCCTGTGGAAGCGCCCCCTCACCATCATCACCATCATCACCATCATCATCATCATCATCATCGTGCACGTGTTGGATCAGATCCAGTTCTGATGAGGGACACATTCACTCTGAATGCTAACGTAGCATAGCCTAAACGCACCACCTGACTCTTTGCCTGTATTAGAATTAACCAGGATTCAGGTGGACTCCGAGAAAAGCGCCCCCCCGCCCGCGCCGCCGCGCCGGCGGGGGGGGGGGGGGGGGGGGGGGGGGGGGGGGCGCGGGGG
>JAVQJX010007844.1:0-11189 GCA_036025115.1 Ambassis agassizii | reverse complement strand
TAAGTAGTTTGTAATACTAATTCTCAATATACAGAATAATCGAGCCAAATACATACTGTGTGAATTTTGAATGTCACTGTATGCCCACAGTCTAAATGTCTAATTTCTTACCATTATTCTGCTCATTTCCCTTTATTTGGCTCTGTATTCACTCAAATATACACAATTTGCTTTTTTTTTCTCCTTGCGGTATCCTGCACCGTACTCTTTCGGCCTCACTGGGCTGTGCTCCACTTTTGTGCTAGACCATCCCTCTTTGGGGGTGTTTCCCAAATAAAGCCTGCTCACTAAAACAAAATAGCAAGGCAAGGTGTGGAGGAAAATGATTACATAAGTGGGCCTTACCCTGATTTTGACCTTATGTGCTTGGTTGAAAAAAAGGTACTTAGTACATTTGCATACATTCTGTTTTACCATGTGCAAATATTTATATTTTCAAAAAAAATCTCCTCCCAACAATTTATGATTATTGAAATGATTACTTTCTGAATGAGCAGTTAAAAAAGTGGAGTTAAGACATTTTTAGTTTCTCCTTGAGCCAAAAGGGCACTTTTTACAAGTTGTGGACACTTAATTCTAGTAAATAAAACACCTAATTTGACTTTCTTCCTAGTGACATTCTGTTCTCATGATTTTGTTTTTTCCCCCAGTTCCTCTGGATCAGAACCAGCAGCTCCAGTCTTTGGAACTTTGTCTTCAAATCAGGCTAAACGGGTTAGTATTATGTATTATGTTCTCATTTATGTGTTGTTGATGTGACAGATGGTTAATCTTATATTTAAACTATATGGTGTATATTTATCTCTCGGTCACTATTTTAAAAAAATAGTATTTCCAGATACATTTTCAGAAAATGTAGAAACATTCTGTATAGTTTTAATCGGGTGGATTTTATGGTGCTGCCATATACGTGCATTCTCAAAATCAGGTTTTGTATCCCTATGCTTACAACTTTTAAGAATATTTTACATGTGAAAATCCACGGTTTGCTCACAGTTTCACATTTGAAGAAAGACCACTAACTGTGTGGGTGCAAAATGTCCCAGCTCCCTCACATATAAATGTTAAAAATTGCAGTTAGGTGACAAAACTTCCCCAAGTTAGGAGTGATCCAAACATACTGCTCTCCTGTCAGATTTATGTAAACTACCTATAGGTGTTTGTCTAGATCTGCTAAAGATTACAGCTTAGTCCACTTGAGATGCAGCTTTAAGTCAGCCTATATCATATTATAGTCACCCTTGTATAATAGTTTTTCTTCTGTAATTTCTTACATGTATTGTTTCTGGCAGAATCCTACCCAAGGTGTCCAAAAGATCTCCACTGAAAGCACATCAGCCCCACCATCAGGCTTTGTCTTTGGTAAATACTGTTCCAAATATGTATTTTGCAAGACACCTCCTTCTTTTGACTCCGGTTAAAACCGTCAGTCCCTAACATTTGTCATGATCATAGGTTTGTAAAATGTTGACAATTTTCTTGGCTCTGTGATGTGACAAACCTTTAATGACTGCACAAATGTTTTGTCCTTTAGGTCAGCCATCCAAAACAGATGCTTCTGTGGCTCCTGCTAGCTCAATAGAGCAAAGCACCAGTAAAGGTTTCTCGTTCTCGCCAGGGTGAGTTGATCAATATAAATGAGTAAACAAGCAATCCAGGGTCACCTAAATGATCTTGTAGATTTTACTGTTCATGAAGACATAGTCTATTATCCCAACAGTCATCATGAAACTTTGCCGACATTAGCTATTAGTGCATAATTGCGCACTGAGAGAGTACATCTGAGCTCTCATCTATTATTTCTTACCCGCACCTCCTGATGTAAACACACAGGCGACCAATGTGTGGGTGGAGGTGAGCAATTATCACTAAGACTTAATTGCTGTCATTTTCCAGATCCAGTCCCTGGATAATTTGATCAAATCCTACTCACAGGGATTTTCTGCACACATTTATTCTGTTTCACTGTGAAATGTGTGACATTACAGGATCAAAACCTGGTCTCATTGGTCTTGCTTTTTTGCAGGTCAGCAGGCTTCAGTTTTGCGTCAGTTACACAGGGAGCTGGAATGCCACAAGGTAACAAACAAAACTGCAGAGTTTTATCAGCTTTTAGGGTGATTTCTGATATACATGTTCTCATCATTTCCCTTTGTCCTACTTAGCTAAAGATGTGAATAAATTCTCCTTTGGTGGCAATGGCAAGCTGTTGTTTGGTCAGACTGTAGAGGAGCCATTTTCCCTCACCCCAAAGTCTGGATCTCCTGGTCTTGGAACTGGATCTCCCACGTTGGCTTCAAACAGTGCAGGTGACGCCGCCAAACAAGCCTCGACTACAACTGCAATCAGGACAGAGCCGCAGCCTGCAAAGACACCTGGAGGAGAGACTCTTGGCATTTTTTCTGGACTACGTGTAGGCCAAACAGAAGAAGCTAAAGATTCCTCTGCTAAATCTGCTGCTTTGTTTACCTTTGGGGACGGCGTGTTTGGCACAAGCAAGGGCGCAGCACCATTTAACTTTGGTACAGCGCTCAAAATTGTGACAGACGAAGACGAAACAACAGCAGCAGATTTGTCCAAGGGAGCGGCATCTGGTAGTTTGTTCAAGCCTCCAGAATCAATCACCAAGCCAGCCTTCTCTCTGCCCCAGTCAGGCCCAGCTCCTTCAGCTCTACCTACATGTTTTAGTAGTCTTCTTTCAGCAGCTTCAGAGTCATCGGAGGAACCAAAAGCACCCCCACCACCATCAGAGCCCACACCACCACCTGAAAAAGAACCTACTCTCCCTGAGCCTGATGCAGTAAGCACCAGTCATCCTGCAATAACTGACGCTACAGCAGACACAACCACCACAGAAACAACAGCGGCTACACCGAAACCCACAGCAGCACCACCAACACCTTCTTTGTCCTCAACCGTCCCAACTCCAGACCCTCCCTCCACCATTCCTGCACCGACTGAAACGGCACCTCCACCACCAGCAAGTGTTCCTACTACAACAGAACCCCCCCCACAACCGTCAACTACCGTGCCTGTTCCCACCTCAACTGCTGTCACCTCCGCACCTGCCTCCCAGGTAGCTCCACCAGCTTTCCAGGTCCCCAGTGCTGATAAACCTGGCTCCATTTTTACTGCTCCTGCCACAACAGACAGTGGTTCCCTTGGAGTAACACCAGTCATCAACACAGCTGCTCCTGCTGCAACGACTCCAACCCCTACTGTTGTTAGCAGTGCAACATCTACCCCTTCTAACACCGTGTTTGGGCAACCACCTGCACCTCCTGCTTCCTCAGCCCCAGCTTCCACAGGATTTGGCTCAGCAGGGTTTGGTGCATCAACTGGAACTGGGTTTGGCAAATCCGTATTTGGCCAGGTGAGTGGCTTTGGCCAGCCTGCCAGCAACACTGGAACAACAAGTGGCTTTGGTTTCGGCCAGTCTACATTTGGAGTAAGTTCCAGCAGTGCAACTACCGGAACTGGGAGTCTTTTTGGTGCCCCTACTTCCAGCAATGCAAGTTCATTCTCCTTTGGCACAAGCAGTGCCAGTGCAGTCAGCAGCACTGGCTCGGGACTTTTTGGCCAAAGCACAACCCCAGCCTTTGGCCAGAGCTCAGGATTTGGGCAAGGATCTGTGTTTGGGAGTAACACCACCACCTCCTCAGCATCAGTATTCAGCTTTGGACAGCAATCAGGTGAGTGTGAAACCAAACTTTTGTCTTCTGATTGTTTGTCCAGGTTTCATTTGTTTATTCAGTCCAAGTGTAAGGTTTTGTCACGCCATTTCAACATGTAGTGTAGTATAAAGAGACAAGTTTCTCGATTTCAGTCATTCACAGCAGTATGACAATCACTAATTAGAGCTACATGGCTACAAACTGTTGAAGCCAACACATTCTGACAACTTAAGTTCAATAGTATGTCTGCAGGGGCAGTTGGCACTGGAGGTGGATGTGCAAACTTGTGATGTTGTGTGATTGTATCCCAATGTGTTATTTTTAATCAAAATTAGTTTGATCTTGCGGCACAGAAGACATCTAATTTAGTTTGAAGCCAGCCTGCAGTGTCAGCTTTAATGGATGTGAGGGAGTTGTCACATTCCCAAAGATTCTTTAAATTCTCAAAGGAGTGTGGGAATGTCTGTGTGTCTGTGGACAGCTGATGGCTGTGCATGTGCTCAGCAGTCTGACACTGCACGTCATCGACTTTGTGGGGGTCCAAGGTCTTCAACTTAGCACATAGTGGTGACTACAAATTGTGTGTGGCACCCCAGTCAAATACCTATGGAAAGTAGGGGAAACAAGTATTTTTCCAAAGCTAACTGTTTTCTGCCTTTTTATCACAGCTTTTGGCAGCTCTGCTGCCACCCCTGTGTTTGGTCAACAATCTAGCAGTGGGAGTGTATTTGGACAGGTATTCTTTGTTTGATTAGAGCAACCATAAACATTATTCTAAAATACATTAAAACAAATCCCATATTTGTAAACAATGTGTTTGTCTGCAGCAGCCACAATCTGGTGGGGGTCTGTTTGGTTCAAGTTCAGCCAATACAGCTGGCTCTTCTGGTGGAGGATTCTTCAGTGGACTGGGGGGCAAACCAAGTGAGGACGCTGCCAACAAAAACCCATTTGGCACCACTGCACCCACTGGAGGGTTTGGACAGTCTCCTCAGACAGGTAGGCTAACACAGTGTAAGGGACTATGACAACATATGACAAACACTAGCTGAAGATTTATCTCAGGTGTCTTCATTCCAGGTTCTCTTCTTTATTACACAAAGAAACATATTAACCATTCAGCGGTAGTACATGTTATATTACTCTTGGAAGTTACCTGATTTGTTTTGTTTTCTAGGTACCAACAGTCTCTTTGGAAATAGTGGTGCCAAGAATTTTAGTTTTGGACAGTCGTCCTTTGGAGAGCAGAAACCTGGTGGGACCTTCAGTACTGGTGCGGGAAGTGTCGCATCCCAGGGTTTTGGCTCCTTCAATGCTCTAGCAAAACCAGGTACATGAAGTAGCTGCCTGGCTTGGTTTTTATCATTTTATCGTTTTTTGTTTGTAAAAGGTAGTATTTTCAGATCAGAATGATTCTACTTCTTGAAGATTATTATTTTAATTAGAACAAAGCCAAGGACCAGGAATGTTATTAGGCATTAACAAAGTTTATAATTACGTGCATTCACAATTTCACCTGATAGAGCTTGTGTCAGTGAAGTTAGATAATCTCTGTTCAGTCTTGTTATTCAGTGATGTGTGAGTTTTAGCAGTAGTAGTGCAGATGTGATAGAACCCCTGTGCACATGTAAATATAATATCACTTTACTCAACTGTCAAGTCTTGACATTGCTCTGTCCTTTATCATCGAAGCTACAGCAAGTGCCCTTATTTCCTCACCCCAACAGAGCAGAAAGTGAGAGTCAGATTCTCCATCATTACTTGCCAAAATATTGCTGATGCAGCGTTAACCCTCAGTGCTGCAAAGTCACAGAGCGATGACTCAAAGATGTGATATATATATATTCATTTTAGGGGACATTTTTAATTTACAAGTAATCACTTAAAGCTACGTTATTGTGAAATTATATATATATATATTTTAAAGATATTTTATATCGTTCATCTTGTTTATTGTCAAGGCCATAGTGGGTTGTGGTGTGGAGGACTGTAACCCGTTAATCTTCCTACTTCCTATCACTACACACATGCACACAACTGAAGACTTAACCTAATGCTTCCCCAAATTGGTTTTAAATGGTAAAGTTACCTTGGTATTTTGTGCCAATCCTAGCTGCATTAGTAGCAGCAGCCACCCCCTCAGCTCCACTGAGATATTGCTACTGCCCAGCACACTAATGCCCTATCATTGGCCTATGTAAGGGGAATGTAATCTTGTTACATTAGCTCAATCAATTATTTAGTGGGGCATGCTGCTAGCCAGTCTGTAATTTCAGCACACCCTTTCTCCTCTGCTGTCCTGATCCTTTGAATGGGTGTGAAGTGTTCATCTTGTCTGAAAGCTTCATAGTGTGCTGTACACAGGAAGATAAGCGTCTGTAACGACACACATCTTGTGAAATGCATACTTTTAAACATGTTTACTTGTGTTATGAGTTATCCTTTTGGAACCGTTAGCCCTAGTTCAGGCTACATGTGGAATGTATATAGTGATATTTACACAGGAGTCCAAGTGTGATTCTTGAGTGATGTACTTTTCTCTGTTTGCTGTGGAAGCCTTCCACATACATAATGTCCACATAGGTGAAATGCGCAAATGTCACACCCAGCCAGAGAAACCATGATTCACTCACTTTTATCTTTTCTTTTCATAAGAAACAATGCTGAGGATGATGTGCAGTAACTCCCTGTTTATGTTCCACTGTGTTCTCTTTCTCTACAAAGCTTTGATCTTATTTTCTTTTGACAGGTGGTTTTGGCAGTGCTCCAGTGTTTGGGAGTCCCCCTTCCTTTGGGGGTTCCCCAGCATTTGGTGGTACAGCATCATTTGGATCGAGTCCTTCTTTCAACAGCCCCCTTGGTTCCACAGCTGGGAAGGTGTTTGGCGAAGGAACGGCGGCTTCTAACATGGGAGGATTTGGGTAAGAGCATACATCTGGCAACAAATCTCACCAAATTAGCCCAGTGTTTTTAAGGTTTGAATCAGTTATTGTAATACTTGATGCCAATGCCTGCACTGACGTGTAGATTTATGTTTTATTTTTGGTTGATACATTGCTGCACATGTTATTTGAAAATGTCACCATGCTGTGCAATACATAGGGGGGAGCAGCAGGATGTCGCCTGCAGCATTGAGCAGCTTTTTGGGAAATCAGAACATCTGTGCTAATGCATAAAACAAGGGAGGGCCTACGTTAACCACGCTGTTAAACACTCCATGAAATTATATTGTTGGCAAAAAATAAACTTAAAGTCAAGTGAAGCTGCTTTCATACACCTTTATCTTTGTTGTTGCATTGCATTCTGGGGAGAAATTAGGAGCGCTCTGCTTCTCTTTTGCTCTGTGCTAAGAACAATGCTGAAAATTGCACTTGAGTAGATAAAATAAATCACAGTGTTTAGTTAAACAGTTTGTGTCTACATGTCTATCAAGGGTTTTAATATCAGTTAACATGGCAATGAGGCCAAAACCATGGAGCTCTATGCAGGACTAGATTATTCCCCTCTCTCTCGGGAGTCAGTGGGCGAAGGGATTACCACTTAAATCCTAGCCTCTCAATCCTCACATGCAAAAACACGTATACCATCTTACATCTTCTGTCTTGTTTATATATATGTGTGTGTGTATGTATAACAATTATTGTTTTCACACATTTAACATCACTATACACTTAATGATATTGATTTTGATCTTTTGGTTTTACCATAGCACACCCTCAGGGTCTGCGTCTGTTTTCAGGTTTGCTTCACCCCCCAGTGCCCCATCCTTTGGTGACCTAGCCAGTCAGAACGCGCCATCATTTGGAAGCCTGGCCCAGCAGGGCCCTGGGTTTGGAAGTCAGCCCAGCAGCTTCTCAGGATTTGGACAACAGCCACAGACAGGAGGTGAGACTACTACTTTAGTGGCATTTTTTTCCTTTTCTTCCCACATCATCTTCAATTGTCCTACTAGCAGCAACTGAATGTGAATGATGACAAATCCCTGTCTGTTTACTCTTTTATCCAATCCCTGTAGTCACTCCACACAGCCTCTAATGTCATTAGTTTATGCAGTGTCTCAGCATAGTTCTTCCTTTCACTTATTCCTATGTAACTCTCATCTTTGGTCTCTTGAATGTGTCATTTTCTGCTGATTTTAATTGTTGCATCATATGTAAACCAAATCACAAATGCAAAGCAGATTTCCATCTCCATCATGCTCATTGGTTTTTCATTACATCGTCACATTGCAGTCACCCATTTAATCACTTCTTTTTCTGTTCTTCAGGATTCTCCGGAAACACCTTTGGGTCTGCAAACCAGTAAGTGTGCCCAATTCATCTGAGTTAATTGAGTTTTTGTTGTGTTTCGGTGTGAATGAACTGATGAGAACACAGACCCATATTTCTCTGTCCTTGCCTGGCAGTACTGCCTGTGGCGTTTGAACTTTGCTGAATTTTCACATCTGCTCTTCCACAACAGTGCTCCTTATAGAATGTTTCTGATTTAATACCACCTCATAAAGCCTCATTTCTTTCCAGTTATTCAGCTTTTCTCTTCCCGTTGTGTGAGGTCCTTTCTGTTTGGCACACATTTAAAAAGATAATACAATAAATAATAAATCAAATACTGCGCTGTGCTGTGCTACATACTCATTGACTCAAAGTGTGTGTAGATGCAGTTCATCATTCTCACCCCCTGTGGGAAGTTGCTGTCAGTGAAATGACGGCAACTTTTCACAGGAGTGTGCGACTCTCTCTTAATTACCCTCTTCTCTATCCTACTTGCATCCCCTTCTGTCTGTCATCCCTCAGTCCCAGCATCTACCTTTGGTCCCCAGTTTTTTCTTCTGAAGCTTCACACTCCATTTGCTGCTGTGTGTCACATGGCAAACAGAGTTACCCGGGGTGTGTTCCAGAGGAATGCACTCTGAAGTGTGCAGTTGTGTGCATGTGTGTGGAAACAAGGCTTAGACTATTGGACGTATTCACTATTCACATGCTGTTTTTTGCTTTATTTTTGTTTTTACTTTATTCATTTAGAAATAGAGCCCAGGGAGGCTAAAACTTCATGAATCTCTGGACACATGTTACATGTGACTATTTGACCAAATATTGTACCTGTCTGTAAAAGAATCACAAACTTTGGGGCTCAGATATTGGGCTACAGCCATCAGTGGCATCACTAAAATAAGAATATTTTCATAAAGGCACATGTTGGATTATGGCAAATTCTGTGAGCTGGTAAAAGAACAGTGAATCATCACAATAATTTGCTTTTTAATAATGCCCTAATGATACTACTGCTGCCTTTGCAGACAGTGAAACCTTTTCTTTCTCAATAATGTCTGCCTCTCTGTTTTGTGTCATTTGTTCTTCCAGATCAAACACTCAAACATTTTCCAGTTGGAGAAGCTAATGTTATTAAACAAGGCACCACAGCAGTTCATCCTCCAATCAAGCTCTTTTGTGCCACAAAATTGGACAAGCAAAATACTGCATAACATGGGGTTTAACTGAACAAAAGATATTATATGCATTGTCTTCATATATACATATTTTTAGAAGATTAAAACTTCAAGCAGCTTGTCGAGTGCAGTTTAACATTTATGTTGATCTTATTTTTTCACACTTGTACCATTTTATTTCACCTCAGAACACCATAGAGTCAAGTAATTGACATTCAGCGGAGGGAAAGACATTGTTACACACTGATGTGAGCTGTCAGAGTTTTGTGTCGCTTATAAATAAACATACTGTTCTGTAATGCTACCTTATAATTTCACTTTGCATTCAACATCATGTTGAGCCCTCTAAAACATGCAGATATGCTTTTGTTTGAAACATTTCACTCCTTACAGGCATGGCTTTACAGTATATTACTATTCAATTTAGATCTATGTGACTGTCAGTACAGTCTGCCACAGCTTTTGAAGAATGTATCCATAGTTTTGAAATATGATGAAAAAAACAGTGCTCTGAAAGAAAGCAAAAGCTTTTTGCAATTGAGTTTTGCAGCAAAGCCTTACCATGATGTGTATTTTTACATGAAACCAAATAAATGAAATTTCTCAAATTATTTCTCTAAGAAGGAGTTCTCTTTATAGTTTATTTATTTATCTAGTTGATTCCTTTTTTTGGTGCATAAGAAGCAAACATGCTTTTCTGAGTGTGACTTATTCACAAAAGTTCTTTAGGCAGCAGCAGCGGTATCTAAACTAATTAGACTTGCAAAATAGCAAGTAGCTGTGTAAACAACCTTTGATTTCAACACACTCTGAACAGTGAGGGTCACCGACCAAAACCACAAATCTGAATTCAGACTTGTAAAAACTGCTGTTTAATACACGGTAGCATGAAGAATAGTTTGGCAGCACGCCCTCGCCCATGTTTAGATGGTTCAACAAATTAATGCTAAACCCTTCTTGAAATGCAGCTCATTCCTCCATCCTCCATCCATACAGAACTGAAGTGGACTGTGGGTGAATGCTGATGATGAGGGAAGGTGTTGGTGAGGCTGGGTGGGATGTATGGCTTACACCAGAACCTTGGCATTATAGCTTGTGTCCACCGGCTGCAGAATTACAGTCTCGGCTTGTGGTTGTGGGGCATGTCACTGTCACTCTGTCAACCCTTATCTTGCGCGTCTCACCAAACGGATGGCAGAGGTCCTTGCTCTCTTTCTCTGAAGTGCCATGGGAGAATGTCAGGGTCGTAACATGCGACCTGTAATAGACACCTGCTAAAATAGTAAATTCCACATTCCACAACAGTCATCAGTAGATATAAAAAGTAGTGTGAAGCCAATTGCTTTAGTGTCTAAATGTGAGGAACAGTTGGCTGTTTTTAATTGGTTTGTCATTCAAACAAATATTTTTGTTGTATATATGATCACAATTATGTGTAATCAACACTAGATCTATTTGATGCCTTAGTAACAAATTACAGCTGGACACATTGGCAGATTACAGAGGCACACGGGCAGTTACTGAGCCCAAAGTCTGTAATGCTTTCAGCTAAAGCGGATGAGCTTATGAGATTTCCAGCACCCACTCCCCTCTAGTATTTGATTATGTTATTTTTTTTATTTATTTTTTTACTGCCAGTCTATCAGCGATATGCACAAGTGATGTATTTGTTTCTCGTGTTATTGTTCCTCGGTATAACGGGAGCAGGAAAGTCTCACAGACACTTTGGAGGATGGCAGCTGTCCTCATGGAATCCAGATAAAAATAGCTTAGACTCAAACCAACAAAACCCACCCACCCGTGTGCCCCTCCCCCGCCCCCGGCCCCACCCTCATTCTCCATTTTCTCACAGCCCCACCCCCCACTTGCCGATGATTAGCAGCTTTTGAGCACATCCTGCATTGCATTGCTGACATTCATCGTCTCCACAGTGTGTGTACATTTTTTTAGGTCTTTCTGTGAACAGTGTGCTACTTCTGTGGTCACTCTTCAGCAATTCATTGATCCATCTGGCATTAGCCTGTGATAACCCACCCCCATTTGAAGTGCGTGTCATTCAGAGAGTTATG
>JAVQJX010007837.1:0-11523 GCA_036025115.1 Ambassis agassizii | reverse complement strand
TTAACTTACTCGCTATTTTCTGCTTCATTCAATAGAATTAGACTGCAGTGTGTGAAATTTAACACACAGTGTGTGGGTTTTTATTAGTGCCTAACAAAGCAAAGTCCCCATTTCTTGTCATTTCATCCTCTCCTTCTGCTCTCTCACCTACTGTAGCAGGAAGTCACAGTCTATTATGTGTTGATGATGCAGCAAAGTCACGCCTGATTACAATTTACAGTTTCAGGTCTGTCTAATCTTGCTTGCTACTTTTCTCTCACCAAGCAGGAAGCCACACTGCCTGTGGTAGACTAGAATCACTCCATACTGCAGCTGGGATGACAGGTAGAGAGAAAACCGAGGCCTGGGAACACTGGGTTGTGGTGGGGGAACCTGGGCGGTCACATAGTCCACAATATCCTCGCTGTAAACATTAAACAAAATGAGAGAGAGAAATCAACAGTTTATATAGATCTTTTTTTTTTTAACAATAATTTAGGTAGATTGGTATATCTTCCAGCCCACAGACAAAAAAAGAGATAAATATGAGTCATAAAAATCAAAAGTGGGCTAATTTATAATCAAGGATATCTGTCTTGATGGTGACAAAAACGCAAAAATGTTAATACTGAATTATTCTTACCATGTTTGCTTGACATTAACTCTGAGCAGCTCTCTGCGAGTGACCTTGATACCTCTGGTTGCTGCTAACCTGAATAATAAAACACATTTACAAAATTTAAAAACAAACCTTAGCTAGTTTACAAACTATTATATGAAGAGCTTCAAATTTCTTGATTTAATTAGCACAAGCAACCAAGTTAATTCTTAATTGCTAGCTCTTTTGCTACTCCGCTAGCTTTTCAAAACTCACCAGACTGTGGAAAAACATCCAGAATGGCGAATGAGGACATTTGGATAGTAAAACATTTTTGTTTTAACCTTACAGAATACCTAAACAAACGTCTTAAAAATTTACAAATTTGATTAATGGGAAAAAAAAACTTTGTCTTGGTGTTTGTTGGAATACGTTAAGATGTTCCCGCCTCCAATCGGCCTGGACCAATCAGATTGTAGATTATTAAAAATAAACATTTCTGATACGTTCAAGAGCTACAGAAAGATGAGAAAACGGAGTCTTCATGTAGTGATGATTATGGGTTAATTTCACAAAATGTGCCGAAATTACATTAATACATGTTAAAATTGTGGTAATATATAATTCAATGTTTTTCTTTTTATTGTTATTAGTGTATTTCATTTTTATCTTCTGAAAATGTATAAATATATATCATCAGTTCTAGTGGTAGCTACAGTTTCTATTTTTGCATGAAGGGGACGGAAAGTGTGACGTCACCTTCCTTATGGGGTTAGTGGTGAACGATTGGCCACGTTATATGCGTTTATATTGTTGAATGTATTTGTACTACTCTTGTTTCAAGGACATATTTCCATTGTCTTGAATATTTTGTATATTAAAATTATTCTTTCAATAAAGTTTTTTGAAAAAAAAAAAGAATGATTGGCCACGCCCCTGTGCGCGAGGAGGAAGGCAGTAACGTGAAGGTTGGGGCGGTGGTGGAGTCTGACTGACTGAAGCCGCCGAGAGCAGAAAGTAGTCGAAGGAGGAAATACAGTCTGTCACTTGCACAATTTTGACAGAACATTCCCTGCTAAAAAAAAATGGCGTATCACAGTCCGTACAGAGCTCCCCCGCACATGAACGCTCCTCCGGACCAGGGTTTTCTGTGGAACATCTTCCAGAGGTGAGTGTTACGGAAGGCGCTCTGTTTCTCTGTTTCTCTGCCTCTGCTGTCATGTGTGTGTGTGAGTGAGTGCGTAGAGGAAGAAGAGGGGCTGGGTGGTAAAAGTGGTTAAATATTTCCACTGACAGCTCGTGTCTTTGTCTCTGCTTTAATTTCCTTTCAACTAGTTTTGATTTAGAGCAGTGAGAACTAGTGATTCGTGAGTCCACTTTGTTGTAAAAAAAAAATACACTGCACATTACATTACCTCAAGCTGTCACACGTCACTCAGCTGCTGCTCACATTACAGTACTTTTTACAGTGGCTGTACATGCTTGTGAATCCAGAGATAGTCAGTGTTTCCTTAACCAGCAGTGAGAGGTTTCAAAGACCTCCAGGAGTCCTTGAGGGGTTTCCCCACCAAAACTAAAGCAGTTTTACGTCAAACTTGTATATTTTCTTATGTCTAATTAGTAACCATACCCCAGTCAACACTTCTGTGTGACTCTTTATGATGCAGCATGTTTATTAAATAATTAGAATGTACAATAAATCTTTTATTTTGCCTCACAGCCACTGATAGTGATCAATTTCACTATAGTCTGAGTCAAAAGTGTGTCAGCAGCTAAGAAGGTCATGGTACTAGACAAGAGAGAGGAGGAAATGTTGATATGCTTTGGCCCCTGGTAATAGTAAGCTATAGAGTTATGTAATACTGCAGAGGATTTTTTTTTTCTTCTCACAACATTGAGATGCTGCAGGGATTGCAAAGCTTGAAACACCCTTAACGAATTATTTATGTATGGCGCAAAACCCTAAAGAGGTTGGATGTATACATTTTGTATATATATATATATTAATATTATAGTGCTGTTTTTTTTTATTGGATGCTTGACTATCACATCTATGTGGAGTCATCACTGGTTCATGTCGAGCGTTTTGACCGTCATGCACACAGTCATCTCTCACATGAGCTGCCTCATCTGCTGCCTTCTTGGTGAATATCTGGCAGAGCAATGCTGGAATTCCCTCAGTCATGTGATCAGCGTCAATAGAGCATGGGTTGACGCAAGATGCCGCTTAATCTCTGTGTCAAATGCACACATACCAATACATGACTCACTGTCCTACTGCTTTTGGTCATTCATTCATTCACACACTTTGACTGCTTTCTAATCACAAATGTCTTCCTCTGACAGACTGATTCATTCTCAAGGTGAAGGATCTATAGTGCACCAGTAAACCTATAAATAGTTAATTGAAAAATCTCAGTACCATGACTTCACAAAGAGGTCATTCTCTCCTTTTTGTGTACTTTCTAATGAATGATGTTATGACAAAAATGATCACTAAGGGTTTTTTTTTCTGCTCATTCAATTCAGAGTACAGGACAAATAGTCATCCCACATTTGAATCCTAAAAAACACAAAAAAAGTAGCAAAGGAAACTTAGAAACTGTGATTTTGTTTGTGTATTTTCCCCACCAGTGGAAAGTAGGGCGTGTTCTTCTCCGCAACACTTAGTCCAACCTGGTTGCTTAATAGGAAACAGTGAAACATGGGAAAATCTGAGCAGAATAAAGGGACCGGTGTTTTATATTGTCCTGCTGTTTTACATTCACACTGTGAGTCGGCAAGAAGATGGGAACAGCAGATGGTTCTGTTCTGCAGGCGAGAGAGAGAGAGAGAGAGTTTTAATGTTGCTTTTCCTTTTTGTTTCTTGCTGGCATGGTAACATTACCTGAGGCATACTGACTCAGTTAGACAGAGAGAAAAGTGGCCAGAGTTTATACAGTACACTCGTGTCTTTGAGTGAATCTATCAGTGTTTGGTAAAGGTTGCTCCTGCCTACATTAACCATTCCCACTCCTCTCCTCCATGCTGACAAAGATCTCATTTATGGAGAGCTGTTTTTCTTCCCTGAGGAGACCAATCAGGTCCCCATGTTTGTTTTTCTTTATTTAACAGGGGGAAAGTAAATTGAGCTGCACATATATAGCTGATGTATAGAAATGCACTGTAATGTATCACATCTGGGTCCAGAGAGCTTCCCCTGAAAGTCAGCAATGCGGTCATCTTATGTGTGTGTGTGTGTGTTTTGAATGGAGGGGTTTCCCGTCTCCTCCCCTCCCTCTTCATCTCTGCTGGTATTTCAGTGTGTGTTTATTGAGTGAGCGCTGCGTCAACAGGTTGGGTCAGGCAAGTTGCTAGGGAACAACTGAGTCACTGGATGTTTGACTAAGCTAGCTCACTTCAAAACTGTGGGGCCCTTTATTTGTGCCACATAATCCAGCCTCTAAATGTTTTCACATTAGGTTATATAAATGTATGTTAATTATTACAATGTTGCCTCGCTAGTACTTTGTTCCAGTTCACTGTGGATATTTATGTAGAATTAGAGATAAAATATTCACCTTTAGAAGGAGAATGCAGAAAATGTCAAGTCCTTATATTTGAGTTTATTATTTTCTTCATTGATAAGTTGGCAAAATACAGTGACTATGATGGAAAAATCTGAAAAAAAGAACATTTTCCCAAGGTCCCAATTACCATTCAAATGGGGCCATCACTGCGGCCATTTAAAAGCATATTATAAATTATTTTTGAAAGTGTTTGTGATGTGATTTCAAGCTTTTGACACATCAGTCAGTTCTTTGATGTAATGCTGTGCCCTTATCTGATGTTTGGTGGTTTTAGTTTCACTTGCAAAAATATGTCACAGTCAGATTCTTGCTGGCTGCAGTTAAAGTTATTTGTACCGCAGCCAACATGTAGTTTCACTTCCACTGTCTCAGACTCGGTGTATAAACACACACACATATTTACACACTGCAAGCTTGTCTGACTGGTCTCTTGGTGCTACTAGCATACAAGCTGCCTTCTGTCCCCTGATCATAAGAGTCCATTCATTCTCTGTGGACCATTGAAATACTAACACACGCTCTGGGGGATAAAGTTTCAGGTAGTGAGTGCTGATGCCTGCTGCTATTGTGTCTTGGAGTGTGTGTGGGTGTGAAGTGGTTTAAACAGGCATGTATCTAATCTGTGTTTTCCTCCCCAGGGTCGACAAGGACCGGAGTGGAGTGATATCAGACTCAGAGCTTCAGCAGGCCTTATCGAATGGTATGAATCTATGCTGCTCACATTTTCTTTATTATTTCTTACTATTTATTTTTCCCTCTCTATCAATAATTCTCATCCTTCTTACTCTTTTATTTTATTCTTCCATCTGTGCCTCTTTTTTTTTAATTTCATCTCTCCCTCACATCTCTTTGATACACACCCTCTCTTTGATTTAAGCAGAAGCCTAAGCGGGATTTTATTTTTATCCCTGTGTAGCAGGTGAACCGTATAAAAATGAATGGAGTTTTATTTTTATCCCAGGTCACCAGAGAAGCAGGTAAAATCTTCATCAATACAGCTTCAAAGAAACTATCCCTGCAGTGGCAACCAACTCAACACTGTGTGTTCAGTCCTACATCTGCTAAATAATTTGTTGTTCATTCATTTTGCTAGCTAGACTTGAAAATGATTTAAGCAGTGTGCTTTGGGCGCTGCAGAACGTGGTTAATTTGAGTGACAGGTCAAAGTAAATACCTAAAAAATCAGCATGAAAAGAACACAGAGGTACAACATGGGGATTATAGCTGCTAGTGATAGAAGTGCAGTCACTCTTGGTCTCATGTAATTCTGGAGGAGGAGGATTCAGACAGGATTATGGGTTCATTTTCCAGTGGTCCTTATTTCTTTCTAAAAGAAAAATAAATATAACTGTGATTCTGTCTGGCAGTCTGAGGAGCAGTGTTGGAAAAAAGCACACAGGTCATCGTCTCTGTTCATATTTTGGCAAGTAAAGTCAGTTTTTTGCTTACTTTGGCTGAGAAGAGAGCAGGGTGGTAAAATCTGTTTTCACGCCACACCAGCAGCATCGCGCCCTGACCTTGCTTACAATGAGGTCCCCAATGAAACAGCCAGGTTGAAATGTGGTAATGATTAATGAGAATTATATATTTCTGGGCGCCGCTTGTCCAGAAACTGTAGCGTTGGTTGATGCTTGTCTTCTTATTATATAGAATAATGTGTTTCCTATCAAGTTTATGTCTGAATAGCTCCGGCAGCTTTTTCAAGATTACTCTCTGCAGAGAGTAATCAGTTGGGGTACTTCAAAGGTGGAAAAGAAGTGCCGAAACCAGCAGCAGATAAAGTAGCTGTTCTCGGGCTGCGCACTGGCTCTGGCTCAGCATACTGATTAGCATGTGATCGTCTTTATGCACGCATGCTCGAACACGTGCAGTTTTTTTTTTTTCCATTTCAGGAGATATTTTGACAGCGGACAGTGAGGAGTGTTGTTTTAAAATGTGTGTGCTCGTTCTTTCAGTCTTGTGCACCTTGCTGGGTGTGTGCATGTAGGGAACAGCGGGCCTCCTGGTCCACTATCTGCCAGTTCATTAGACTTGTTGTGATATGAAACAGAGCCAGGGAGGCTGAACACACTCTGCATTGCATCCGGTCCTACAGTTGGCTTGCTTTAAAGGCGCCAACACTTCCACAAGCATCCTCAGCCACTGTTGTCCATTTTAACCTTTTTTTTATCAAATACCTCTATACCGTTTCCCCTCCTTTTTTTACATGGATAGTGTTATTAAGACCCTTGAAGTTCAGAACAGAAGCTGGTTTTGTACTTTGAGGACATCCTTAAATTGGAAGCACACTTAGTTATTTTCTCATAGCAAAAGGAAAAATTACACCTACATTCTCCATTTTTATTGATGTGTCTGAGGTTGTGTGTCAACTATGAAGTTATTTAAAAACAATTAAGTGTGTGACTCACTGTATGATGTCAAGATCTCCCCTCTCATTTCTCCTCAATACATTGCTCAGGAGAAAACGTCCCTGCTCTTTGTCTGCTGTGTCCTCTGTCGGTTTGTCCTCTCTTATTTTAACTTTCTCTCTTTGTCTCTCTCTCTCATGCCCCACAGTACTTCTCTCTCTCTTTCTCTCTCCCCCTGCCCTCTCTCTGTCCTCTCTTCATCCCTCCATCAGTCCTGGGCGTGACAGTGTATCCCTGATGAGACTGTGATTGGCTCTGTGCCGTTGATGTGGTGCATGTCTGTGCTGTGTATTTGTTATAGTTGCACCATTTGCTATAAATATGGATCATTTTTTGGCCTTCCTTTGCTCAGCAGTGTGCAGATATCATGCCAAGTTGCCATCACGCTCCTCTACTCTCCTGCTTGAGTTATTTATTTAAGTGTGTAGGTAGTAGCAGTAACATAATGAAATTGCTGACACGCAAAGCAGGTTAAACAATAGAGCTTGAGGAGCTTGTTCAGCAGCTCCGGTACATTTGCTGTGTTTTGTAAAAACTATAGGTTACCCTGAAGTTAGATAGCAGTGCACATTGATTTTTTTTTTCCACCCTGATGTTAACTGACAATCCCGCTTAGCCATTTCTGACTGGTGGATGAGGATGCATCATGCCGTGACTCATATTTTTTTATATCTTTTTTGATGCATGAGTAATGACTTGGCTTAATTCTACTGTTATTGAACATTGTACATGCAAAAATAGTAAAAAAAAATATGAGCATAACCCATAAAAATGAGACAGGATGTGTATTTTTGGGTTTTATGACAACGAACGAGTTGTTCACATTTATTTATGCTTTCATACGTATCTAACTGAGCTCCATCTCAGCCTTTAAACGTAGTGTCAGTACACTCCTGTTTTTCCACCACCCTCCTCTTTTCCCACCTCCCTCCAGATCTCCCCTCTTTTCCTCACTCCTCTCTGCCCTACCACAGGGTGCACCACTGAGTGAGCCCAGTGTACGAAGGGGACAGAGAGTGTATTGTCCCAGTTTGCCGTCACACACACACACACACACACACACAAACACACAACCATGCTGACCACCTCTCACTGGGTATCTGCAGTCTGTCTGGCATACATTGGTGACTTCACAGCTTGCAACTGGTGTGAAATATGTGTGTGTGCTGCAAAGGTCACAGCTTGTTCTTTGCTGTGCCTTTGGTCATTTTTCTGATAGACGTCTCTGTGACTTTGTCTGTTTGATAAGCTGGTCATCTTGTAGAAAGTTTTATATTTAGATGTTGACAATCACATTTAAGCTTTAGTCTCAGTTTCCTTAGATGTGGTAATAACAACCGTTTTAATGTGACATTTTAATTAAACTTTTGTCCAGTCCCTATTGTTGGATATGCCAACTGTTACGTTAGAGGAAATTGCTGTCTGGAAATGTCAGATTTTTTTTATTATTATTATTCAGTGTCTGTGTTACGGATGTTATTGCTCTTGGCTGGTCAGAGCTGTTTGCAGCAGATTCTTGTCATCATATAATTCAAAGATCACATTTAACCTTTCTTCAGACATACTGATGAGAGTTACTCTACAAATTGGCTTCACATCAAGATGACACTTTATGTTTTTTGTCTTTACATCATGCGAATATAGATTCTGGCCCAAAACCCAGCTTCAGCTTAGAGCCTGATGCTCTAAGCTTTATTCTACACAGCTTCCCCCATCAATACAACAAAACAGGGGGGAGTAGGAAATTATCAGTGGAGTATAACATCCCAGTCTTCTTGCCTCTTCATTATTGTTACCATTTGGTTACTTTAATGGACTCTTGTAAATGCAATCGAGGTGGCAAATGGATCGATTTCTGCTCGGCTTGAAACCTCTTTATTTAAATGTGGTCCTCTTATCTCAGCTTATGCTGCAAACCTGCTCACTGCTGGCATAGCTAAGATGCGGAGGAAAATCAAAAACACAGTGTGAAAACAGTCTCCACAATGTTAAAATTCTGCAGATGCTGTTTTAGGGTCTGCAGATAGAGTTGCAGGGAAGAGTCTTAGGTCAGCAAAAGTAGGCTAGAGAGTTCAAGTTACTGCAACAAAAACTAAACGGCAAACGTTCTGTTCACCTCACCTCCTTCATATCTCTTCTCTTTTGTTTTGCTTTGTGATCTCTCCTTGGTTTTTATCTTTCTCTTTCATGTTTTGTCTCCTCTCTGCTCTGCATCCTCCCACACTCACCTCTCTTTATTCCTGTTTCTGAACCGCCGGCCTGCCAGTAATAAAGTGAGTTGTTGAGTCAGCGTGGATTTAGATGCCCTGATAAATCCCAGAGTCTTGAGAGTGTGAAGTGGGCTATAAAGTACAAACACCCACCCGAACTAAAGGCCCATCAGTCTTTTTCTGACCATATAAGTGACAAGATTGTCATCTAAATAAAAAATAACTGTGTGGGAGGAAATGCCCCATAAACAATGCAATGAAGTCAACTTCTTTCTTTTACTTACTTTTATTTCTATAATGAGGTCCCTCATTTAAAAAAAAATAATGAACTGTTCTGTTGCAGTTCTTATGGCATTGTGTGAATGCTTCTATTGTTTAATGCGTTATTAGTGTGGGTGGCTCCACTGGTAACTTAACCTTTGTCCTGTATTAGTTCACGCACAGATCACTTTATTTCACAGCTTTCAAATAGTTTCTTTTTCATCCTTTTCCTCAGAATCTATTTCTCTATATGTGTGGCTGAACATCTTACCATTTTGTAGTATAGAGTGGATCTCTGGTATCTGAGCAGAGTCAAAGGTGAGCAGGTTTACTCCGGCTGCAGGCAGAGTGGAAAAGGTGTCTGTAGAGATAGGAGTGGGGAGCAATTTGCATGCTAATAGGTCCACGCATACAAAATGAGGCAAAGGATCTCTAAGTTGTGAAGAGATAGTTTTATATATATAAAAGAAGAAAAACTTCCAAATATGTTGTTTTGATGCTGAGAGATGAGACGTTTAATCAATGCCAGAAAAAGCAGCTTTTAAAACGCTTAATGTCTCCATTCATTCTCCATCCATACACGTAATGTCCTCTGATGAGGCTCTTTTTGGTTAATGGCATCAAATGGAAATCTTTATCACATTTTAATGTGTTTTTACCTCAGAATAGGCTTTCTTCACTGCAGATATTTTGATTTGTGAAAGTACAGGTAGAATTAATAACATTAATAGTGGCTGTGTCCTGGCAACCTGTGATAGTGTGACGGTGAGCTTGTATGATTGATCCTTTTCACAGCAGACAGTTTGACATTGTAGGATGATCACAGTGGATTAGTAACATTGACTATGTAAGTAATGACTGCTGCAGTGCAGGTTTCAGTGCCTAAAATACAACAGAGTCATCAATGATGTTATAGCTGTTACCTGCTGGGAAAAATGTTTATTAATTCATTAATGTCTCCATACATAGGACCCCTGAGATTTCATCCTCATTATAAATAACAGGTGTGAGATCTCGCTGTGGAAATTTAGAAAACAGCGTTGTGTCTGCTGTACCATTGAAAAGTTTGCCCCTGTGTTCTTTAAGCCTGTATAGATGAAGTTATTAAATGCATTTAATGTGTTTCTAACCAGCAGTCTTCTGTCTCACAGGCACATGGACCCCTTTTAACCCAGTGACTGTCCGCTCCATCATATGTAAGTATCTGCTGATGGTAATTTACCCAGCATTCACAACTGCCTTTTGTTCCTGAGACTGTTCAGGCTGTTTGTTTGTGTCCTTTCCATGACAACTGGATTAATTCATTAAGTTGTGAGGAATCTGAAGGCACAAACAAAGTTTGCCTCAGTAACTGCTGCTCCAGTGGAAATCCACAGCCATCAATAAAAATAGAGGGTAGAACGGGCATCATCCCCATTTCTGCAAGGAAATGGGGATCAAGTCCCATGAGGGCAGCTGCTTGTTGCCTCAGACTGCAGATATTGATCTGTTTACACTTCTTGTAATGTGCAGCACAGAGATTAAAAACTTAAAAGTAGGTTAGGCAAAGGTTGGCATTTTTTCTAAAGATCTACTAACTGTACACATGTAAACAAACTATCTGCATATACCATTTGTTTGCAATTGGAGTGAATGTAGCTGATTTATTTTTGGACTTCAAACCACTGTGTGCTCACAAAAATGTGTTAAAAATATCCTCCTCCTGGGCCTCTTCTGTATTTCCCATTTGTTTTTTTTTTGACTTCCAGAGTAAATCCTCATAATTCCATCGCCTGCTCTTTCCACTGTACCATGTGCAGCATATCCATTGTTTAACAGTCCCTCAGCAAGAAGCATATCCTGTGATAACACTCCCTTTGTTGGGAGGTAATTGGATTCATCCGCATGGGGTTGAGGAGCGCAGTATTTGTCTGGGGGGATCAAGCTGTTTTCTTTGTTAAAACACAAGTCTTAATGAAGTCCACTGCCGCGCTGCCTCTCATGTCACTGGATTTGTGCACGACATTTCAGAGAGAAAAATGTTTGCTCTTCTCTCTTTTTTTTTTTCCAGCCATGTTCGACAGGGAAAATAAAGGCGGAGTGAACTTCAACGAGTTCGCCGGTGTGTGGAAGTACATCACAGACTGGCAGAACATCTTCAGGACGTACGACAGGGACAACTCTGGCTTCATTGATAAAAATGAGCTCAAACAGGCACTGACCGGATTCGGTGAGCAATCAGCAAGTATGATTATTTATTTTAATTTTATCGTCGTGGTGAAGGGCTGTGTGCTCCTGTCCCTATACTTCCTCAGGGTCTGAAGGTCAGGTTTTTGTCTTTTTAGTAGTTTTTATATGGAATAGCATAGCAGAAGTAGAGAGATAGATATTACACTTCATTTCATTCATGCATCTGAACCTTTAAGTTGGACATGTGATGTAGTGCAAATAATGGCAGGCAAATCCAGTCAAACTATTTCAACAAATGATCAAAATGTCACAAAAAATAACAACATGAT
>JAVQJX010007740.1:0-14336 GCA_036025115.1 Ambassis agassizii | reverse complement strand
CCGCCGCGGGCCGGCTTTATTTGCCCCGCCCGTACGGCACGGTGGCGGAAAGCTTGTTAATTTTGTTTTTTTTTTTTTTTTTTTTTTTTTTTTTTTTTTTTGCTTCTACAAACTCGTGTCTGCTTGGTGTGGCACTGTAGCGATGACTTTGCCCTGTTACAGCCTCTAGATGAGCGTTCTCGTGGAGCCTGACTGTATATAAACACCCGGACAGTGAGAATAAGACTTTTTTTTTTTAATCGCTGAGCCCGACTCATCAGAAACAATAAAAGACACTTTATTAGACAGCGTTGCTACTTGTAAGGGGGGGGGGACACATCACTGGGTGTAAATCAATCCAGGAAGATCGAGCCCAAGTGCAAGACGAATGGTTTGGGTAACTAAAGCTTCACTTTACTATAGCAGCCATGCACGGATAAAACCACAATACCTGATGTTAATGGGGCAGTTATGAAACAGGTGTTGCAGAGAATATTGTTATATTGTTAAAAACTAATATGTCACGCAGCTTGTAACCACAACAATATGACGAGCTGCAACAACAACTCCTGACAAATCAACAGATGTGTGGCTGCAGAAAAAGGATTAATCCGACATAATCTACAGTCTGCACACCTCTGACTCTGCTAATGAATTAGTTTGGCTTATACGTGGTCCTGTGCCATTTGTGATCACTTGACTTTGATGCAATTTGGGAGACTCTGTGAAGGTGGAGATAAACCGCAGGTGTAGACAAATGAATCTGTGCTCTAACACGGATTTGTGTTCATCTGGGAATCACTCTTTATTAATAGAAAACAAATGCAGGTGATAACCCCACCCCTCTGTTTAATCTCCGTCAGTGTGCAGGATAGAATAATAAATGAAAAAAAAATCCCCCTTTTTAGATGATTACACATGGTGTGCCACACACGAGGGAGACAAGAAGTGGAGAAAATTGGGGGAAAAAATGGATTCAATGTTAAATCACTATTATGTGCCATTACTCATGTTACAGTGAAATAGGTTGCCTCACCTTGTCAACATCCGTGTCACTCCGCGGACAGCAAAAATGATGAATTTGGTCATTATTGATGAGCAGAGTGGACACAGGGGCTGTCACCCCGCTCCCTCACTCACAACAGAATAAATTACACCGTGTTGACAGGGAGTCAAAACACAAACACGGGCTGACGGGGAGATTTCCAGGGTGAAATTTAAGGCGCAGGTGGAATAACTTAAGAGGCACGACCTCAAAGCCAGCTGCACCACATGGCTGTAAACTTCTTCTTCACCACCCTCCTCCTCCTCTCTCTCTCTCTCTCTCTCTCTCTCTCTCTCTCTCTCTCTCCTGCAGGCTGGGGTTGTTCCCCAAGAAAGAAAAGACAAATTTAAATTCCAATATCCCCTCAATCTGCGGCTTGGAGAAATTCATTCAATTTTGAGGGAATGATAATCAAGTTGCCGTGTATGGTGAGACAAAAAGCTTCGCAGACAATCAGATATTATGAATTCCGGCTGGCATGATCCACGCCTGTCCTCCCACCATGCCTCCGAGCAGATTATCCAGTCGAGATCGTTCTTTTCCTCATCTCTTTGATTTATCTGTTTTAGAACAAACCCTTAATGTCTGAGATTTTTCAATACACCCAGTGATGAATATATTAGGATTCATCCAGGCCAAGCTGGCTCATGAAATGTATGTCTTCATATAAGTGGGTTGAAGTCACTTTCTGTCTGCTTTTGAGTCTTTTCTCCTCCATCACTTCACCCTCTCTCCCCCTGAGCTTATTTATGAACTATTACTATCATGCAGTAACACTTTATTAGGCATGTAGACAGCCAAAAGGCCTATTAATCTTTCACTTGCAGTCCTTTTCTCATTCTCACCCTCACAACACACACCCAGTATCTCAGACCCTCCCCTCTTTTTTTTTCTTTTTTTTTATCCAGTGGTGTTCCTCAACCCCTTTTCAATGATTCAGACAGCACTGAGGAGACGGCAGAGCTCCCGTTAGTCTTACAGTGTGGGAAGTGATGCGTCTTCCATCGGCAAGATATCAATACACATTTTTCACTGGCAGACTTTTCTCAGAGGCCGCAATCACTCTGACAATCTCTCGCTCGATCACGCTCAACTGTTGCTGTTAGGACACGTCTGAGCTGGTAATGATTTTATATTATAATGTCATCGATCCATATGAGGGGCTGACACCCCCGAGTGGTGCTGAAGCAGATAACAGGCGGTCCAGTGGTCTGTGCTGTGCTTTTCAGCTAAATACGATAAAGAGACGTCGCTTCGATCACACTGTAAAGTCAATGATCATTTGTCACACTGAGATCAATACTGAGTTTTATGTTGTCTTAGGCCGAGATATGAGCTGTGACAAACTAACATGAACTCTTACATTAGCATTGCCTGCGTGCGCTCACCCCGGACGCGCACAGCGTGTGCACAAAGAAGCAACAAATCAAACGCATCTCTAAACAAATAGCAAGTTATCAATATTCATCTGAAATGAGAGAGGGAATTTGGGATGATTAAAGGCGGCAGCGCAGTACGAGAATAAACACAGCACACTATAGAGACAAAGAAAAGGCTTTGACAGGGCACCTAGCAGCGCCTGAACGCAATTAATTAATAATGAATAAACCAAGTGGAAAAAAAAAAAGAGAAACAATAAGCAGAAAAAGTAGCAGCACAGAACTTGGGGAAAATCTCTGAATCAAAACAGTGTTAGGACCTTTGTGGAGAAAAAAAAACCACACACACACACAATTTAATAAGCTTCCTAGAATGAGCATCCGGGCTAAATGCTGCTCTGGCCAAAGATGAAGGGTGCTTACTGCAGCTAATGTCTAACCATAGCAACAAGCACCAAACTATTTAGTGATTAATGCAGGAAAAAAACACAACAAATTTGTCATTTGACAGATGGCGTGTTGAGTGAAGTGAATTCTGTGCATGCGACAGTTCTTCCATGGTGCAACTGTATGTATGTCTTTTTCAGGCATGGTGCCCACGCCCCAGGTGTGCGTATCAACCCTGGTCACGGTGAGCACAATGGCAGTGGTGGACCTCTATTTGCTGGAGCAGAGCATGCTGGGTGCTCGTGGTCTTTCAGGACCGAGCGTGTGGCAGTGTGTTGCGGTGCTGCTTGGGGATGTGGGCTTCCTGCTCGCGCTGCGCTTCGTCTCAGCTGGCGTCGTGTCTGAGGCCCGGTCACCGCGGCGGGGTTTTGCCAACGCCCTCTGGTTCCTGTTCCTATCCCTGCTGCAGCTTAAGCTATTCTTTGTCTGCCACAACTACAGGCAAGAGCGCCGGCCGCCCGACCCGCTGGCCAGAAAGACCCTGACGCTGCTGCTGTCCATCTGCCTGCCCTCCCTGTTTCTCATCCTGACAGGAGCTGACCACATGACTCCGCAGCGCAGGAAACAGGAGGTGCGAGGCAGGCTCCTGTGGGTGGTGGTCGACCTGCTAGATGTGCTGGACCTGCAGGCAGGCCTTTGGGAAGCCCAAGGAGGATCCACAGCAGGGACTGGAGGGGCCATAGAGCAGAAGCTGCCCATCTGGGCCGAGGGTCTGGTTTTCTTTTACTGCTACGCCCTCCTGCTGCTGCTGCCATGTGTGGCCCTCACAGAGCTGGGGGCCACTGGTCTACCAGGACAGAGGGGACCCCGTAAGGAAGCTTTGTACCCTTGGCTAAGCTTGGTCACCATCAACATCTTCACCCTGGCCCTGAGGGGCACAGGCATGCTGTGGTATAGGGACCCCCGTGTGTCCACTGTGTTTCTGGGGAAGAACCTGCTGGCTCTGGCTGTGAAGCTGAGCTCAGCCTGGGAGAAACACAAGCAGGAGCGTGGTGCTGCAGGAGCTGGAACTGTGGCTGGAGCAGAACCAGGAGACTCGACCTTGCCAAGCCAGAGTTCAGAGCAAGGGGAGGGCCAGGCCCAGGGGAAAGCCCCTCCTTCTCATAATCACACACTATCCCGTTCCCAAAGCCACACTCTCTCCCATGTCAGTCTGGAGCCCACAGCGGCGCCTTTAGGACCCTCTTTCATCTCTCACGAACTCTAGAGAATAACTCTGAACATGGCGCGCATGCACAAACGCATGTATGCACATCAAAACTCGGACCAGCAGAGCCGGTATCACATCCAAACAGATAACTTGCATTGAATTTCAGTGGTGGTTATAGTGCAGAACGGTGGAAATTCATTTTGGCCAGCTTGGCTTTCTGCACATTCTGAATAACTCAAAATGCATTGCTGTGATTTGTGGGCGTGTATTTTTATAAGTCGACACTGTGAACACAATTGTCAGAGTGTGAAGAGTTATTTCAGAAATGTATGTTGAAGTCTAGTAGTATTCATTGTTGTTGGATCTGGGCTTACCTACCCCAGTTTGTCTATTCTGTCCTTGTTGTTTCTTATTACATTTATAACTTTTAACTCAGATTTCCTGGTAAACATTCAATGCCAAATCCATGCTGTATGTATGTAATGCTGGTGAACACAATTTTCAGTTTATTTACAGTTGGTTTACAGTTGATTTTTGAGAAAAACTAGATCAACACACTTCTGTCAGTAAGGAAATTAGATGCCAAAATATAGGGGCCCTGACCTTTCAGTGCACATTTTCTCTGTTATTTTAAATGGAACATCACAGAGAAAAGCTTTATACAGAGGAGCGATGATTCATTTTTTCCCCTTCACTACCACAGAGCCAAGATTCAAAAGCCATTTACGAGTAAACCACACTCTACATTGTGCTTCATTATTTTAATGTACAGTCTAACCCAGTGACCCTTTAAATCAAAGTCTACTCACATCCCCAAGTGATGTTCTCTTATTAGATTTTTAGATGTGAAGAAATACAATTACACAGTTTTCACTATATAAAAATACAAATGAAAGGTGGAAAGTAAAAAAAACATACTTAGTGTAACAGAGCAAAGACAGCTTTTTTTATTCTATCTTTTTAATGAAACCATGACCTCCGATTCTCTGCACCAAGGTTGCGCCATAGTGCCAGATTTTCATTCCATCTAAAGAGAACACTGACTGATATTACTCTTGTCTGGCAGAAAATGTTAAACAGAGGAATCAGTCATGGTGCTGTTTGATTAGAGTGAAAAGCTGCACACTCATGAGCCTCATGGCTGCCAGTGTGGTGTTATTGACTAAAATCTTGGGTATGATTTTACAACGAATTTAGTACGCTACAAATGTACACAGCTTAAGACGAAAAACATGGTGTCTCCCCAATGGGTTAAAGTAAACATTTTGCACTCTGCTACTGTAACACACACACTGCTGTGGAGGTCTATTTTAATACACTGTTTACAAAGACTAATCCCTTTACAGTTTAAAAAGCATTTAAAAATTCATGTTTTGTTGTCATCTGTTTGTGTCAAAGTTTCACCGTCTTACACTGAGTACATAGGGATTTATTTGACCATGTTGTTTGGAGAGTGTCGTGCACTGTTGAGAACACTGTCAAAAAATTTGAATAAGAATGAATTTTTCTCCTCACTGGTCGTCATTTGGACTAAACGATGGCAGGAGACGAACCAGATTGTTGGACAGAAGACATTAAGTTGTTTATCAGCAAAACGGGAATCAGGCAGTCAAATGTTGACATCATCATTCATGTGCACTACTTGCTGAACCTGACACACCGGGTGGTTATACAGAACCAGCAGAGAGATGGTTGAGAGAGTTTCACACACTAGAAAAAACGAGGCACTTTCAAACCATCTGTCAGTCACTGTCAGTACTCGGTGGTGTGGTGTGTGGGGGGCCCTAAATTCAGGTAATGTCCAATTCAGTCTATGTGTGAATATACAAGGTAACAGTACTGTGCAAGCATTATGTTGAAGGTCCTGCCCTGTATCTTACTTTACACCCTCTGATCCAGATTGTAGATACATTCAAATACATGTAAATTCAATATTAATGTAAGTAAGTCATTGTTCCAGATCAGTCTTTCTATTCCTGCAGTGCTCTGCAGAGGTGTCTCTGCTCACCTGGAACAGCCACAGCAACGTCTGACACAGACAGATGTGCGAAAAGGGCTACAGTCTAACATGGGATAACGTCAACCAATCAGATCAACGAGTCACCGCAGGGGGAAGAAGCATTGAGCAGTAGAAAACAGCAGCTTTATGGTGATGTTTACCATCGTAGTAAGAAAAATATGCGCATAAAAGGTGAATGGTTGTTTTTCTCTATTGCTCCAAGGCGACTTGAAACACACCCACTGGTGACTTCACAGGATACGCAGTGTGTGTGTGTGTGTGTGTGTGTGTGTGTGTATTTCACAGGAAGCTTAAACTGAATAGATACATGTGACTAGATAATCTAACAAGAATCCACGTGGCTTTCACAGTAACCACCTGTTTGTTTTGAAGTTACACCAAACTGTTCTATAATAATAAGCATAGTAATGAAGTACTGAGAATGAGTCACAGCATCTGTCTGTCATTTCAAAAAGAAGAAAGCTGTCCAACGTTCAAATCTCATTTTTTTCAAAGAGTTGACTTCTTTTTATACTTAATTTGAATCATTGATGCTTTCAGTCACACGTTCGGGTATGATGGGATTATGGTTTCAGCGCAGCACTCGTAGAGGATGTACCTTGTTTCCTCGTGAACCTCTGGGGTGTCACGATGTGCACACATGAAGTGTACCATGTGGAAGCTGGACATATGCCATGTGTATACTGTGAAGTTATTCCACAGCTGTTGTCTACTGCACCCCCAGGACAGAGTGCAAACTAATAAAATGCTTCATACTCGCCCAGTGTTGACAGTTCATCGGCTATTACATAGAAGCAACACTGGCAGCCTGTCACCCACACACAGGGAAAAACACAAGGCGTCAGTCCAAATTATTCAAGGCCAAGAAGCCTTAGGGGCAAATAACTGCCTCATTCCTGCAAAACCTTCCACTAAATTAAAGTCAATCACCTCTCATTCCAGAGTCACAGGAAACTGCATGTTTTTCTCATGCTAAACTGGTAAAGTGAATGGAAGCCTAACCACAGATTCAGAGGAGGAAAAAAAAAGACGCTCTTTGCTTCACAGAGCGGCACTCTGACGAAAGGCCGTCATTTATCACAATTATGCCAGCGGCCCCATCAGCTCGGATCCTCTCGCAGTAATCCTTGAGTGCTGTCGTGTTGCCTTTAAAGCTGAACGAAAGAAGTCTTCATGTGATGGGGGTGCGCATGTCAAGAGTTGTTGTAAGTGTGTGTGAAAGGTTTTTCAGAACGAACTGGCTCTTTGCTCACAGCGGCTATGAATGCACCCGCCGGCCTGTCCTCTGAGCTTTAATGGCCCCATTAATTGAAATTGAGGCAATTTGTCAAAATGCAAACGCTCATTCTCGATGCTAGATTAACAGGCTGCGTTTACAGAATGTGTTATGGCCACAGTGCTCTCCACCACTAAAAGGCATTCATTTGGAGTTTCTGTGGGGAATTTCACTTCGGGTTCAGAGAGACTTTTAAGGAAAAACCACAGAGGGATAACCAGTGTAGTAGACAGCATCCAACTCCCGCCTACCCACTTACTTTCATCTCTCTCTCCTCTGCTCACTCTACATTTCAAACACATGCATTCTGGATGCACTCCCTGTTGGGCAACTTCTCATATTTCTATTATACTAAAAGCAGTGACTGCATAGGCAGCAGCCTCGGCAAATGACTACCTCCTAGAATTTGTTACACCTGTTAAGCTCTAGATACAATGCTCAGCATTTTTCCTCAGCTCCCACCAACTCTCATAACCTGCTCCTGAAGAAAAGTGCTCTCTCCTATTTTCTTTCTTCTTTTGCCGCCCTCTCTTTTATTCCACTCCATTCGCTTGTGCTAATTTGACTCTAGCCTGTAATTATTCTCATGTACCAAAGCTGTCAGTTTCCCTTTTTTGTCTCCTATTCCTTCTTTTATTTCTCTCGTTTGTTTAAATTTGCCTCGCAGCCGACAGGCAGCCTACCTCTCTGCACTCCCCCTGTCAAGGGTGGTTAGTCAGAGACGAGGGGAAAAAGTGAGGAGGATAGGCTGGCTAAGATTAAAGGGCTGGGGCCATTGCCTAAAGCAGAGCGGCTGCCGACTGCCATTTATTTACCGATTGCTACACACATTGTGAAATTGATCGAGCACAAACACACACACAACACACACCAACAATGACGTTCCCAACAGTACAGAAGGAGGCGCCTTTAGACAAACATATGGCTTTGTTTTGCTTGGTTGAGCACTTGGTTACAACCCCTCTCACCTCATTACCCCATGACGCGGCCACGGCTACAATATGCATACGCACTCAAATGCACCGAGCCTGGCAGAAAGAGCTACATTTAACAGACAGATGTCTAAATCATTTATCATAGCACACACCATCAGCACCAACGCTTTTGGAAGGAACTTCAAAGTATAAAAAAAAATGATGCAAAAGAATCTGAGACTCTTATGATATGTAATGCAATAGTGGAAGCTAATGCATACTAATGCAGGAGTGACATTTACCTGATGCACGGATGTTAAATAACTGAAGGAGGGCTGAGACGACTATAATGACGATAATAAATTGAACAGTTAAAAAAAAAGTAGCAAAAACTTACTTAAAATCTGAAATAATATGAGTCTCCAAAGAACAGATTACAATGATTTGAACAAAAAAACAACAACTACATATCAGTTTCAGGTTGAAAAATAAAATTTGATCCCACCAAGGCGTTTTTACCACTGTGTTGCGTCACCTCTTCTTTTAGAAACACTCTGTACACATTTGGGAACTCGAGGCGACCAATTGCTGTGGCTATGAAAGTGAAGCGTTTTTCATTCATGCTTGATATATATATACGATTTCAGCTGCTCAAAAGTTTATCCACGACGACAGGCTGACAAGATTACCTCTTTTACTACAGAGTCAGACAGCAGAATATCAAATGTGTGCTCATAACAAGCTGGATGATCCCTCACAGGGAAAAAAACTGAGTTCCCCTTTAAATGAGGTTTTTGATTTGATTAAAGGTTATTTTTCCTGATAAATTGTGTTCATTAAGAAATGTTTTATAGCTGCTCCTCAGCCCATGCAGTGCAGGACTTGATCTGTTTTAATGCAGTACAACCTGTGTCCATCTAATATTGGTATTCAGCCATGTACCTCGTGTGTAGAGATTTCTCTGGACTCTGAATATTTTTATGATTGGTGCTGTAGATAATATAATCCCCATTTTTATTTATTGAGATATATTACTCCTACTACTACTACTTACTCCTACCTACCTATTTGTGTATATTTCATTTAAATTATTTATAATTTACCGCATTTACTTTAATTATTTACACTTTACAAAACATCCCAGCTTTGGGAAACCAGGCTTGTTGAATATTTTGACAGGAACAAGTGTTAACAGACGATGCAACATAAATATGAACAGGAAGCAAAAGCAACAACACATACTGCAGCTGGTATGCCAACCACTATTCTTGTAGTTTGTGTGTCACTTGAAGGTGTCACAGATCACACATTCTTTAGAAAACATGATCAAATTCAAACTAAAGTGCCACCAGGAAAGGAAAAAAAAAAACTCACACGCTGACATATCTGCACTTGTGTCATTGTGATGTTTTATATGACGTGAGAGACGAGGCTCAACGTTTCTGTGACTGCCATTAAGAATATATCCTCTCTCAGTCATTTTGTATAGGATTTTTAAAAGCATAGAACGCCTCGTGTTCTGCAATATTAATTTTTAATTAACCTTTGAATTTCACAAATTGCTATAAATGTGCCAAACGGGAAAACTCGATGACCTTTACAGCAGAGTGACAGGCAGAGTGAGTTTCCTGATTCTCAGCGGCGTCTCAGAGGGAAGTTAGAGGCCTACAGTGTAGCTGGAGGGGAGGGAAGATTTAGCATGGTCTTTAATGTGATCAGTAAAAAATCTTAAAATCAATTATACATCTAACTGGTAAACAGTGCAGAGATGGTAAAATTGGGTTATTGCAGTTTCTTCCCTTGGCAGCGCTTCAATTGTGCCTCCTGTATTTTTGAACAGGAATAAAAGATGCTGAAGTGGGATGAGATTAAACAGCAGACCCACTACTTTATTGTTGGATAAAAAAAAGACTGAACACATTTCAGCTGTAGGAATCATTACTGTACCCCTTCTGAAAAGAGAAGTCACTAAAAAATATTGAGGTTTTTTTTTGTCCATAAATGGTAGATGACCCGTTATGTTCATTGGTTAGTCACCAGTGCTGTCACTGTGGTAATATGCCTGATGCACCATCTGGAAAGTCAACGTGGGAAACTGCTTGGACTGTTTGGACTCTCAAAAGAATACAGCCAACCAGATGAAGAATCTGTCAGTGTGTCATGGGAAACCTTCCCCCAATCACCAAGCAGAAAACACCACAAACTGCTGGGGAGTTTGCTCTGAACAAGGTGGTAAACAGGTTTTGCCATCTTTGAATGGATGCAGGTGAATAAAGTGTCATCTCCACCATCATACCTAATCACCAAACAACGGTCAGTATTTTCTCACATGGTGCTGATTAGACCACAGAAACACAAGACGTGTGTGAGAATCCAGCTACTTTAACAATCAATCAGCCAATCAAACTACAGCTTCACATTCACTGGTGTGTTTCAAAGAGCCACATGCAGCTGCAGAGTCAGTATAGGTTTGTGATTATGAGCCTTTAAGGTCGATCTGCACGATTCAAGCCACATCATGGAATGATGAAGAGTCATCTGCAAAGCTACAACACGATGAGGCAGTATTTGGCAGACGAAGAAGACATCTTGACACAAATATGAACAAGGTAGGTAGGTAGAGAGATCAGTTCAGTGAGAAATGGGTTTAAAATGACTTGAACAGCAATCTTCGGTTTAACGGTGACAGCAGAATACGTTACTTTGAACAGAAGCCTAAAGTCAGGGCAGAGTTTCTGTTAATGTCAGGCAAGAAAGTTTTAATATTTTTACATTATTACATTAAACACACTGCAACATTTGCATTTTTCTGACATGATTGATTAAGTATAGCTCCCTATTCTGTCAGTTTTGTATACTTTCCCATTCCCCTGTCTGAGAGTGGTCATTATGTCTCAGAGATGGATTAACTGCGAGAATGGATCCGGTTTCCAATTGTGCAACAGCGTCCAGAGCTGATGAGTACCGCCCATTAAAGAGGCTAACTGGATCATTTGTATCTAGAGAACGAGCCGAAGGCCTGCTTTCACTCAAGCACGCAAAGGACAATCAAACTTTAATAGCTGAATAACCATTAACACAGCAGCAGATAGTGACTTAACGGTGTAAAATAAAATAGAAATTTTACAGGAAAGATTTAAAACAAGTTGTGTGAACAGACACAAAGACAAGGTTAATGAAGAGAGGCCTGAGAAGCTAAAGGTACGATTTTATTTACAACAAACAATAAATCAGCCTCTGCCATTCTTATCCACTCACTCCACTTGGTCCATTGCTTGAGGACTGCTGACTTATTTTATTATTGTATCAGGCCAATGCATAATTTTTTTTTTAGCTGGAATTTGGCATCAGTGCTAAAAAAAAGTTGTAGTGGTGCATCCCTGAGCAATAAAACACAAGACAACCTCAGCTGTCTCCCTGGAGCAATTGGAGCAGAAAGATGTATACAAGAATTTAAAACAAAACCCTTCACAGGCTCAATCCCATTTCATCAGCTGGCTTGTAAAGAGTGAGGCTAATGTGTATGGACAGCTGCTGTGGATGGAGGTGTTAGCGTCTTTGGCCTGGAAACAGTGAGGAAATAGTTGCAGACTGAGGCAGTGTGTGGCACCCACCTGCACAATGGAGCTGTGCGACTAGAATAAGAATGGAAATATGAACTGGGGATATGGGAGGAGGTGGAGGTGGGGCTGTATGATGGAGGTGAGTAAGGGGAGAGAGGCAGCTATGTGAATGGCTATGTGCCTTTGAGTTAATGAGAGGCGTGTGCAGCAGGTCAGTTTATGAAATGAAACCCTGCTCCTATGATTAGTTTAAGAGTTGTGATTACTCAAAGGTGAACAGATGGAGCAAAGGAGGCCATTGTGAGTAATTAAGTAATTTTACCTGTCCCAGGATGGGGCCTAGTGGGGGTCCAGGGGCTGCTTGTCCCGACCTCACAATAGCCCGGATGACATTGGACGTATCCAGTTTTTTCACAGCCTTCGCTGCCTTGGAAATCTTTGACATCCTGCTGTGTCTTTAAATCTGCCTCCAAGTCTACTGAGCATCCATGCACTGAAAACACAAAAGAAAAGCAAACGAATTACACTTTCAAGTATACACAACTGCAACAAATCACTTTCGAGAAGGGCTCATTAAAACATCATACACCCAAGTCAATATGGATACCCATAGGCAAAACCTTTGCTTTTCTAGTCTGCAGTGGGCGAGTAATTAAAAAAATCTTTGTCTTCGATCGGCTCAGCAAGAGCCACTTTCTGCAGGTGTGGATCTGCTCACTGTGTTCAAGAGCTGGTAAGAGATTTAAACTTTTCTCCCAAAAATCATGCGGCGCATGCCAAAATGCCAGCGCCACCTCACCTCTGTTACAAATCTGCCACCACTGAATGATCTGAGCTGCAGCAGAGCTCCCTCTGCATCAGCTGAGGTCAAGAGTCAAGGGCAGAGGAGAGATGGGTAATGATATCAATACAGAGGAGAGGGTGGAAGTGTCAGCCCTGCATGTGAACGCAAAGAGGGGTCGACTTTTCTATCCCACCTTAAAATGCATTTGCCAAATTAGGAGTCAATTACTGGAGTGGGGAGAATAGCCTGATCTCCTGGCCCTTCTCTGGGGAAGCAGAGGACATAAAAGCAGGTCTGTAATCCTCTGCTAAAATAAAAGTGATACTGACACAGCTGTAAAAGAAAGAAGAGAGATCAATGACTGGAGCCAAGGGACAAATACTAGTTTTTAGGTGGAGTCTTGTGATTCAGGATAACCCTGCATTCAATAAAAATAAGTACTTGAGGGAAGAAAAGAGGTCCAGCAATGATTCATTGTAGGCAACAGAGGGTATCCAATTAGATCAACAGAGGAGACAGTACCAAAAGATATATGGGACCTCATGCTGCTTTACAGCAACAAACAGGGAGAAGCTACTCCCAAGAAAAGTTGTGATTCTGTCTGGACTGCTGATTATCCAGCAGCCGTTAAAGTGCAGCCACCATGAGGCAATATTTGTAAGGGCATTAAGGTGATACGCATACTGCAGAAAGAGCTCCAAATAGAATTCATTTAGTCTGGATTCCCTCAATAGCTATCCTTACAATGTAACTCACATACACTGCTGCTTTTCAGAGGTCAATTTCACGCTACTCACCTAATGTGTTCAGCTGCTTCATTTAGAAAAAAAAATGTCGGGTTAATTTTTGAGCCAGTAGGAAAACTCAAAATGCATTAAACCTAAAGTGGGAAAAGCCACTTCTGTTAATCAAACAATGACATGAAAACCCAGAAATCCAGAGCTATGTTAAATAACAGGAGCAGTAGTAAAAACGGAAAAATGCTACAAAAAGTATCAACCAATAAAATGACATACTGTATGTCCAGGGAGAGGAGGCTTAACTGGTTCTGTGATTATGAGGGGAAAAAAACAGTTCAACCTCAAATGTTGGGTTTAATTCCAATTTGGGGCAAAGGGAATAACAGTTCTGCGAGCAGGGAAATGACAACGTCATGCTTTAATGCACCGCAACTCCAATCTCTGTTGGAGTATGAATAATAAAACTGCAGTTCCCTCGCAAAATGAAATCACTCATCACACGGCCAGGCTGAGAACACTGAAGAAGAATTGACCTACATAGGGCAACACAACTGCACTGACAGCGTGTTTCACACAGCTGAATTTACATTACGTTCAAGGAATGAAGCAGCATTAATGGTGCAGCAGCTGAAAACGTGGTTCAAGGCTGTACAATAAGCCTCAATCAGAGCTGGGGTAATGTTTGCCTGTGAATAATCAAATCAAATCCGCAGTAATTTGAAAGGAACCAACACAATTTTGAGCTGTTCTTTAGGCTGAATATAACGTCCCCACAGCAATTACCGGCAACAGCGCCGTCGATAACAAGGAGTACACAGAAAGACCAATTTGTTTGTCCGTGTGGAGTTCCAGCATGAAAGCACTTTGTTAATACATGCTTGATAAATGACATGAAACAAGACCAGCATTTAAATTACCACCTAATAAGAGGAAGGTGAGGTAAACTATAATAGAGCGAAAACCACAACAAACATCAGATGAGACTCCTGTTGTAGCATCTAACAATGTTTGATCCTGTTAAGCTAAATTTATTTCCTTT
>JAVQJX010007721.1:0-12023 GCA_036025115.1 Ambassis agassizii | reverse complement strand
TTTTTTTTAGTGAGCTAATTAAGAGAAAGCAGAAAATCACACGCGGATAAAGTGAACCTGGATGCAATCCAAGGTTTGGTCCAGAAGAGAACAATCTTGTTACAGTGTAATTGCATGGTGACATTGTGGTATGTTTTACTCTGATGTAATCTATGCAACCAAGTGTTTGCACAATATTTACAGTGCATTGTGGTTAAGGCTGTGCAAGTTTCTCAAAATGCAAATATTGTACTTTCTACATCATTGAGAGGGTTCTTTTAATGTAAATTCCTTCATTAAAGGGTGAATGTGAACCTCAGCATCATGTGATGGTGTCCGAGCAACCACTACGTCACCAACTACACATGTGAAGCAACACTGTGACAAACCTGAAAGAGATGGTGCAACAAGATTTGCTTGAGCTAACCTGCTCCCTATTATACTAACACGCTGAGGATCAACAGGTTTAATATTCACCATATTAGAGTTTCACTATCCTCCCTACAGTTGTTGAGACATTCACAAATCTAGACCACAAATTTCACCTCCATGGTGGTCCTATAGAAGAACCAAATCCTGTCTGGTTCAACTGGCTGACTTCACCATCCACAAAGCCAAAAAACTGGAGCTGACATAAAGCACTTATGTGCAACATGAGCCAGCGCTATTACTCCTAGCTCCGAATTAGGATAATTAACACCTTGTAAGATGTTCTTTTAGCCAATAATTTGAAATCAAAGAGTCTAAATCTGGCTATTGTACACTTGATATCTGTTTTATGTCTTGATCCAGTGGTTAGATATAAACATTTTCCTTTTGATGGATACCAAGCTGATGTCCAGGGATTTATATTGTAATCCTAAACGACCACAAAAGAGGACTGCAACCACAGTCTCCCTCTGCTGAAGTGGAGCCACTGGGGTTGATTAAGTTGCTCAGAGGCAATTATTAGGAGGAGCTAAATTACAGACAGTTGTTGCCTTCCCATGCCCAGACTGCCAAACTCTACAGCACACTTAAGACTAATTTGAATTGCAACAACATTTTCCAACAACATGAACTGGGAGGTTCACAGTTGGATGTTTCAACAGGAACACCCTTTAAATCCAACATGGCTGCCCTGCACATCAACAATAATGAAGGCTGTAGTATTTGGAATGGGGTCAACTTGTGTGTGAAGACATTCCCATCTCACACTGCCAATGCACAAGCTACACGGAATGAAGCGTTAGCGCCACTCTGGTCCTACATGCACGGAGTGGCAACATCCATAACAAGAGAACGTCAAAGGACAGGGAAGAGAGGATTTTTCCTTGTGATCTTTAAATGCTGGTGCCAAATAGTGTCTGAACAAAGTCCTTGTTGTTAAATTATGATGAAGTGAGATCCAGTCTTTGCGTCAGGCCTGACCATGAAAATAAGAAAAATACACCAGTAAACACTGACTCAGATTGCTTCATGCATTTTTAAAGGGACGGCTACGGAAATAATATCATCATGTGTTGCATAAAAGGATGCATTATTATACTCTAACATCTGGAAGAGCACCTGGCTGCTTTTAAAAGAAGTTTAAGGACATATAAGTAAGATAAATGCTCCGTGCTATCCTCCAATATCCAAAGCCTTGTCTATCAAACTGTCAATGAGCCAAAAAGCAGCAGTCCACCTGCGTCTCTAGCCTCAAACACGCCGCTTCTTTCCTTTTCCATCGTCACTATCTGGATGAAGTGCAGCTCTGACTTTCTGGCAGGAGATGTGTCGGACACCCCCCACCCCCCCAATAAGACCCCTGCTGGATGTCTTCAGTTCATTTAGCCTCTTTTACCACTTTTGAAATACTTCACACATCTGTCAAAACAGATCAATTGAGTTCAAACGGATGTCAGAGGGGCAAACCACATTGCCACGGGCCAGTGCATTCTTCTCCCTGATGCGTCACCCTCTGTGTGCGTGCATGTGTGTGTGTGTGTGTACGTTCCAAATCATCCATGCTGACTCTTTCATAGCCTACTAGTTTCAGCAGGGGGAAAGCATTTAAAATCCCACTCCCCCCCTTTTTCCTCCCCCATCAGTCTGCCTCCTCACTTGTTGTGTTGCTCCTCCCTGTCTTTTCTCACTCTTTCATCCTCTCTTGTCATGACTGCACACTTGCTCTCACTCCAATGCATCAGTTTTTCTGTGTTCTTGCCCTTGATTATCAAACTCAGATACTCAATTTCCCTCTTTTGATTTCTTATTCCTCACTTCCCCTTCATTAATGTCCTGTGTCCTCCTTTCTGTCTGCCTCCTGCAATCTCTTGTTCACAGTAGCCAACAGTTCAGCTTCACTGTTCACCAACAAAGCGGCCATATCTCATCACTCAGGCAGCAGCAGCAGACAGTGCTGTGATGTGGGGAGAAACCTGATAGAAGCTCATATTGCAAGAGCTCGACTTCCAGAAGCTTGGCCTGCCTTTCACACACACACACACACACACACACACACACACACACACACACACACTAAGTGCAAACACATGCAGGCATGCACGCAGACCTGTACCGCATGTGAGAGATCTGTCATTCATTTACATTCTGTTGTGACCCTTTTTACTCACACACACGTCCACACACCGACACAATCAATCATCCAAATTGCCAAAACTTCCTGTTTTGATACAAGCAAACAAACAAATTACACACACGCATTGACGTCGGTGAGGGGGTCACTCACACACGGGCCCCACAGGGCAGAAGATCAATTACATGCTAGTAACACACTATGGGGCTGAAACAGCACAATAAAAACAGTGGTGTTGGCTCAGTGACACTAATAACAGCTTTATGAGAAGGTAATCCAACAGCCAACACTGATTTACAAGCGGCTGTTAATCACTAAGATCCTAATGATTTTAAATGAGGGACAGTGGTGGTTTGGGCATCATTTGGATATAATTATGTTTACAAATGACACTTTTTGTGGACTAATAGTGTCTAACATTCACCATCCCTGCAACTTGTCACTCCCCACAGAGCCTCCACTTGAGCACAAGATGCTCTTAGGCAGGAAGATAAATCCTCCTCGAGCACAGCTGACACTAAGGGTGCTTTTAAAGATTCTGGGCCTCCTCAAAACTTTTCACTTGGGGCTCTGGAACAGTAAATATCTGTAATCCCTATAAGCCCCTTCCAGCTCTGGGCCTCTCTGAATCATCCTCCCATTCATCCACTCACCCACTCACCCATCACTCCCTCTTCTGGGCCCCTACTGAGTAAGAGACCTAATCACCAATCAGACATTTCCTGTGAAAGTGACGATTCAACCCATATTTATGTCTAAAAGGGCCACAGTCCCTAATGTTGAGCCAGTTTCCTCACCCATGTGGCAATGTTAATGCACCATAAAAATGGTGTGAATTAAACATTATAGGTGTTTACGTCAAAACTTATTTACAGAGAAAATGCACCAAGCAGGTGGAGCGAGGAATTATTGTATACAAAAGTTCTTTTCATCCGTAAATTGAGCTGATCCATTTGCTGCCTCACCCTCACCTTCATTTAGTTTAAGTTTATTGTGATTTTGAATCACACCTCTTTTTTCTTTCTTTTTTTTTTTTTTTTATTGGTTCATAAGCAACCGGAACTGAACGATCCAAATGTTTACGCACGACTTTTACGCATGGCTAGTTCCATTAATGTCGGGCTTACCTGTGCCTGCTCGCTGCTCTCTGACCCGCCTGAACACTGGACTCCGCATATCCAAGACCCGAACAAACTCGCGTTAACAAGAAGGCAAGCAGGTAAAAAAATAAAGCTTCCATCATTAAGTCCAGTGCGTTTCAAAATATCATTTAGTTTCTCCAAGAATAGAAGTCCTCGCGGTTATCTTCAGTGACGTTCTGTCGGTAAATGACGGTGTAGAGCCATGACTTCACTGAGTGAGAAAGTCCCGTAGAGTCCAGTCAAGTGCATTTCAAACTCTAAACTGCGATGGAGCTGGAGACTGCAGCTGAAGAGCGGAGTAACAAGAGGAAAGTTTCCTGTCAGAGCTCCAAGAGCCGTCATGCCAGCTCCCTCTCCCTCTCCCTCTCCCTCTCTCTCTCTCTCTCTCTGCACGTATAGCACCCCTCATCCCTCCCTCTCTCCTTCTAGGTTTTTCCCCCTCTGTTTAAATGCTCAATACATTTAACTGAAAACACTCTTGATTGGCAGTGTAACTTGTTTCCAGACCTGTCAAAGTAATTTTACATCAAAATAAGAAAAACAAATTTGAACTCATTGATCATTAAGTTCACCAGCAGGTGGAGGTTTTCATTGTAATGAACACACACAGTATAAGTGTTCTCATCCTGTGCTATGGTAAGATAATCTTACTGCTACAGCAATGCTTTTTTACTTCAGCAGAAATCAAACCAAAAACTATTAAGCAACTATTAAACACCTGTGGCTGTGGCAGTGTTTGACTGTTGCCTCTTTTCTTTCTAGATAATCTTAATTCAATCTTCTCTATTCCTCCTTTGATCAGTGTAACAGATACGATCTAAAAAGTGGACAACATCTAACAGCCCAGCTCATGGGACACAAACACACACACACACATCACAGCACGTAGTAGCAACTTCTTATCCTCTGGATAAGGAGGCTGTTCACAAGGTGTGATTGATGCTGTTGTAGTCACACAGCCAAGAGAGAGTTTGACTCCTTGCCATGATTTATGCTGCACTTCATTTCCCCCTTCTGCCTCCTTCCTGCTATTATCTGTTTCCTAATTTAACATACATGCCAAAAAAAAAAAGTTAAAAATAGATTTCTGCAATCTCAGCAGTTCTCCTGTCAGTTCTAATCTCATGTCATTCTAGATTTCATTGTCTAGTGTGTTAAATTACATTTTGAAACATTTACCGGACTTGATCTGTGGGTCAAAAGGAAACAGAAACACCAGCCGGGTCACTTCTCTCAGCCTTGAACTCTTTCTCTTTTCTTCATGGTCAACTTTTGTGAGAATCTTAGTGGGAGGGTATTTTCTGTTCCTCAAGTTTCTTTGTTCCAAAAGTTTATTTTTAAGCTTTTATGCTCTGAAAGTTGTGCATCTCCTCCTTCTGCTCCCACAGAAGAATGCCCAACTCAGCAGTCCTCCCATCAGTCCACTAATGGGATCAGCTCTCCCAGCTGCTCTGTCACAGACTCAGCGACTCCCCACTGAGAGTAGAGCCAGGCACACCGGGGAGGATGACACACATAACAGAAACATACACACTGTTACCTATGCATGATGCTAAAAGACATAAACTCAGGACGTGAATCAATGGTGAACTTGCTAAACAATACATTAAACAGCTGCCAGGCTAAAGTTGGAACATATTAATCAGATTTAGACCTCTGTTTGGTGAGGAGAGGCCCACTGTACTTATACTGAAAAGCCTCATGGCTCATTAAATACAGCTGCAGGCTATAACATGGCTACTGTACCTTTCAAATGATGTGTGGCTGGTGTGAGATGCAGGCCAGGCTTCAGTGTAAAAGGGTGATAAGACTAAGAGCAAATGAGATGCCTCACCAACCATGTGATAGACGACACAAACCAGATTTAAAAAGAATCTGAACCATAACAGAGGGTTAACTGAAAGGAAGGGCGAGGAGTGGAGTTCATCATGTTAGAATGTACAAATCATTGCCCACATCCTCTCTTTGTTAACCATAAATCCAAAGAAAGCAGTTATTCTGGACAGATACACATCGACGCAGTCACACCCCGTTATATTTCAGCCAAATTCTTTCCTTAAATGGCTTCCTTCTCTAGAGCCAAATGTTCTCAAGATTAATCAGTATCATTTCCAAAATAACATGTAACTTGAATGAGCATCGTGAGCCCATGTGTTACTAGGAGACAGGCGTCTGTGTGCTGCAGAGCATAACATGTTTCATCATCAGGCCAATCAACCTAATCATCTGAATAACTGTACAGTCATTCAAGGATTAAATTGTTTTAATTCTTTATGCCCACACATCTGGGAACATTGTGTATACAGAGTGTTATCATCTACTGAGAGCAAGAGTCACCCCTACAGTGGAGACGTTTTCCACTCTTATGTCAGCCTGGAAAGGTGCTGAAGTGGTTCCGTTTGTCAGATCCCATAATGTGAAATAGTCACTTCATTTTGAAGCACTTCACTAAATGAAAGCAGCAGTGGCAGTGGGCGGACACAGACCTCTAGTCCTGGATGTCCATGTGGTTTTTAATGGACCACATGTGGCATATAGTTTATGATTACAATAAGTGAAAAAGTGGTCAATTTCTGAATGATGGATGGATATATTCATATTAATATCATAATTACTAAACACTTGGTTGGTCAGTGGGTTGACAGATTATGAGTGGACTGGCTAACATGTCTACATGGTGCTCATTGTGTGGAGCTAATAGCTAAAACAGCAGTCTGTACAGTCTGTGCTAACACTCACAAACTGAGATCAGTTTGTTAGCAATTGCTAATTAGCTAAACACAAAGTGACATTAGATGATGTCAGTTAATGGGTCACGCATGAAGCCTAAGTTTCGTCATTATCTGTTAGGACTTTCCATGTGAAACCACAAGTCCGCCTCATGGTGGTGCTTTAAGGAAACCTCAGGGGAAGTCATTTGGTTTCATCCTCTGGGTACCATGAGCGTCTGAGCCATATATTTTTCAAATACTTTGACTTACAGGAGCCTTCATGTCTGCCTTCATGTATGCAAATGGCCCCTCCTCTGGTCCCCAAGCTGTCATGATAACATTTAAGACACATGAGAGCCTGTGTTCAGAGGGACTTCTACAGTCTGACAGTGTGACGGGCTATTTCTTCCAGTTCATGTGCTGCATGGTAAAACTTGCTGATGAGTGTCTTCTGCTCTCACAGTTTGCTTCATTTCACTGGAATCTCTGGCTTCTTTGGTGGGTTTATGTGGTTGTGAGGCTTCCTTTGAAAAATGCATTTCTTTCCTTTCCTGTGGCTTTCGTTTAATTGCATCTTTCTTTAGAGAGCCAGCATGAACTGGGGTGCACTTGGTTCGACCCTTTCAGCTGTGTGGTGTTCGCTGGCTGGGCCACTGGACTCTTGACCAAAGCCCTTGGGAAGATTAACATTCCTGCGGGGGGGTAACCACTGTATCTGTGCCTTTATAAATAGGCAAGATTAGGCCATACACAACAAAACAAACACGGAGGATTTCTGTTGTAGCAACATACAATGTGTTGATCAGGGCACCATTTATCTAAACAGTTAGTATACAAGTCTGTGTGAAAAATATGTATTCTTTGCTTCCCTGTTGTTTCATTGTACCCCCGATCCTTTTTATCTACTCCCACTGCTTCCTCAGAGTCTTTATCTTTGACTTTGTGTGTGTGTGGTGTTTGACCGGCGCATGTTTCCGATGCTTTGCGGCTGCCATGTTGACATTCTTGGAGGCTTGGCCTGCATTTCACATTTGTGCGGGTCAGAGTGTTTTGTTTGCCTTAACTATTATGGGAGACCCCCAGTTGTTATTTCGCACTTTGGAGGAACCTTTAAAATGCCTCTGTTGGGGTGGTATGCTCTGCTGCACTGAAAAGCCTGGAGCTTCGGGGGAGGTGGCATTTGGAGTGTATTTCTGTCAGGCTTCAGTCAAACTCATGCACTTATTCTTTCAAGGCTTCCTTATAAGACAAGCCTACAGGTCACAGTGTTGTGTGTCTATGCTGCAAACATGGTGTAATCTTGAACAAACTTACACTTCTTTACCTCATGTTTTCCAGACTTTACACACACAGAGCAGGAGCCCCTGCTTCTGAAACATATCTCCAACTCCTCCAACAAAAGTCACCTCACTTTAAAGCTCCTGTCAGACAAAGACAAACAAAGCATAAAATAAAACGAGACTTGTTTTGACTACAAAGGTGCTTTCAGCATTCATCATCAGTTACTATCAAAAGCTCTAGGAAACAATTGGCAATGCCTTGTTCAGATTCCAAAAAAGGTCATGTAAATACATTCAATCTTACTGTGAACTGTGAAGTTCAATAATCTTTGTCAGGAGATATTTAAACCTCGGGAGCGTCACCTCAGTGTTTCCACTGCGTTTTTGTTTATGATAAGAATCAGAGTCTGACATCCAAACTGTATTTCAATGTAATTATTTTCCACCTGATTTATGCCTTTTGTGACCAAAATCCTACAGCGCTATTAAAATGATGAACGTTTCATTACTTTTATCCTGTTGAATTCAACAGTGGTGGTCAGACTCACCAATAAAACACTTTCCCAGCAAGACAACCAGCATTTACAAAACACAACAGTGGTGACTGTCTCATGTTTTTATGAGGCTGATATTTCAGTCCTCTGGCTGCATCTGTACATCATTTAGACAAAATGGTTTTATAAAGATGTTACCCTGTCTTTGAAATCTAACTTTAACTGTAGTTTTCTATGTAAAATCCAATCATGATATCATTGGATGAAAACAAAACAGTTGTCAGAGGGACTTGGACCTGAGTCCACCACATTGCATATAACACAGGCTTTTGTGTGCTGTCAAATGATTGGATGACAGTGATGTAATACGTCTATGTGTTCCATTAACATAAACAGAACCATGTTTATGTTATGGACTTATTTATCTATCTAAATGTGGTATTTTTGTGTTTGTTTGATACTTTGCACTCAGAAACTCCTAAGAGGTTCTTCTGTTGAGTATTATCTGAAACCCACTGCTCTCCATTATTGACGGCTGCATTCCACCTTTCATACATGCTGGTTCAATCTCATGGCTTACTGGGGCACCTAATGGAGCTGATCCATCACTGATTCCACTTTGTGTGCTCTCACTACTGAGATCAAATGTCTGCCATAATGTTGTAGAAAAAAAGGAAGCCAGGTACAAATATTCTAAAGTAAATTAAATCAAGTGTATTTGTCTTAAAGCTATATATAGTGTTAAGTTAAACATATGTCTGAGACATTTAAGCCATACCAGGGACAGGTAAATCTTTTAAAATCTGGTGTCAGTGGACAAATTCCCACACCAGTATAGCAAAGCTGAAAAGCCAAAGTGGATTGGGCAACAATATCTAGAATTATGGTGGAAAAAACTGACAAAAATAAATGTGAAAAAGAAAAAAACTGTGAAGTCTAACACACCATAAAACAAATACAGAAGCATTTTACAGGTATGATAATAATGAATTATCTCAATACTCTGATATTTTACAAATACAAGTCTGTCCAAGATCAGTGAGGCGACATCTGTGTCTGTCCTCAGTGTGTCCCAACGAGGAAAAGCCACACCATTTGTTATCAGAGTTAAAGACAAAGCTATTGTTTTGAGAAAATAGGTAACTGTCATGTCTATCAGATTAATGAAAGATCACAACCTTTGTCTGTAATGGATGTGTGTGCAATCAATGTTCTTCTTTCTCAAGGTCTGGGGAGAAGTTTGCACGTATGTGTTCTCTCACAGACAGAATGGGACAGATAAAGGTTCCACAGTCTGCTCTGAGGTTGTTGGTTCAATTCTTCTACCTTTCTTTTTGCAGCTTTCTCCACAGCAGTTAACATTTTGTTGTTTTTGTGGGGCCCCCGTGAGAACAGTAAGACTGAACCAATTCTTAACAAACTTGCAGCCCATAAAACTAAAACCAAAAGCTTAATAAAGCTGCTTAAACAGCTTCTCTGTGTTTATCAGTGAAGGCCAAAACCTTGTAAACAGAATGCAGCAGCTTTAAAATTTGGGTAAATTTCATGACTTGTGCTTTCACTTTAACAATCTGATACGATCCAACACTAACACAGGCACGTTTCCGTTTATTTTCCTGAGATAATGTCCCTTCACTATCACATGTGGAAATAAATAGCCAGACTTGGGTCTTGGCCCTATGATATCTATGCAGCTCTGTGGAAACCGGTGTCCCAGTGATGCCGGGCGGGGCGCAGGGGAAACAATTTCTCTATCATTATAGTCATTACCCCCCCGGCCCTTATCATCACGGATGTTTGTGTAAGGAGTCCTGCATTAACACAGTCCTTCTATGAATGAGGATGGTATTATCCCTGCTCAGGATGATGATGTGGTGAATCGGTCGCAGAATTACGCTTAGCTGTTCATTCCTTCAGACAATAACAGAGCACTGCACTTCTCCACAAATCATACATCTTATTGTCCTCACATATGACAAGGCAGGAGATTATTAGTGGGGGGAAAAATGCAGTGCAAATGGAAAATAGAAGCTACCAATTTATTCCAAAGTGCCACTTTCCCATATAAAAGCAGGCATTTTATCTACAAAGGAATGACTCCTAGACTATTGTATTACTACCTGTTTGATGCCTTTTTGTCCTTTTTATTTTTATGGCACTTTGTAAGCTACTTAGCTGCCAATGATGACACCCTGTGTGAATGATGAGATGCCTTTTGCGGCGATTCCCTTGTTGTCATACAAGATTAAACCGACCTCCTGTGTGGGCTTTTGTTTGAAGAGGTTGAGCTCATAAACAAACCACTTGGGAGTTGCAGCAGGATGTTTATGGGGATGTGAGGTAGAATGAATTAGGAACCACAGGGGTTTACGCACCAGGAGCCCTCACCACACACACACACACATATATATACATACAGATACATGCAACATATGGAGAGACTGCAGAAACAAGCTGAAGCCACAGCCAAGTTAAACTTCAGCAACACCACATTTTTATATTCAGTGAAATAACCTTAACAAGCACTGTTTAATGTTGCTGCGCTCTGTTACTGAACCATAAAAGTCATTTTCTCACAGTATCTGCAGGGGAGAGCAGATGTGGAGGTTTTTTTTTGCACAGGATGAACAGACAGGAAAAGAAAAAAGGAAGAGCTCATCAATTCAGTGTCCATCCGGAAAGATTTAACCCTAAAGTCCCGCGCTGTAACACACACACACAAATAAAAACAACGGATTTTCACAGTTTCTGTCAATTTATGTGTGTTTCACTTTCTGCTTAATGTTTACCATGTGCCTGCCGCAGCACATGCATGTGTTTTGCGGTTGCTGCTTTGTTGCTCTCCCATGGGGGAAAAAAAAACTAAATCGTTCTCTTGTTTAAAACTTTGTCGTATTTATTATCTCAACTCTTGCTTAGTTTCACCATTCTGCAGCAGCCTGATGTGAATTTTAACTCCGAGACTGGTACTCATGGGAAAACACCACTCTGAACTCTCTACAGTTGGATTTTGGCAGCTTATTCTGACTATTTCACCGCGCTCTACTTTGTGCTTTGTGCTGGTGAATGAAGCTGGAAGGTCAAATGTTTTGCATGAAGAAGAGAAAAAAAGGTCTTTCAATGTGTATTGCTCAGCACAGGATGAGGCTGACAGAGACACAGTGCCTGTTCTTTAACCAGATGATGAGCATCTGCAGTGCAGGAGAGTCTCTGAGCAACAGATAGCGACCCCTGGATGGCCTTAGGCTTTTCCCAGGTCAGAGGAGAGGAGAGCATGCTCCCAGCAAATAACAGGAGATTTTCTGTTGTTGTAGGTGTGCACTATGGCCGCCACAGAGTCAGATTTTCACAATTTATTGTGTTTTAACACTAATCCTGTCATTCACAGTAAATTTATTGATTGTGTGTTTGATCTTCTTTCACTCTCTCTTATGACTGGCTAACAGATGTCCTTTAATCATGTCATTTAATTGAAGGCCTCACTGTCTGTTAGGCATAATTTTTCTGGGTTGATTTACATAATATGAGTCTTAAAATGCTTCTTTTTTTTTTTGCTCTTCTGGTTTCTCCACCTGGAGTCATTTTTGGTTAGAGGCCTGCAACAAGCTCAGTTTTATTATAGGTCACAAAATCCTTCAGTAAATACTCCACTAATGAAATCTTAAGCCTCTGTCTAGCAGTTGCTAACAAATGGCTAAATAAGGTTTAAAAACGGCATAATATTAGCATTTCACTCATGCCTGTTGTATTTAAACATTCAGCCATGAAAATTTAAAACGTGCAAAAGTTTCATGAGCTTTTTATTGTCACTGTCATTTCAAAAATAATTGGATCTCATTGGTTTTTAGAGTGATGCT
>JAVQJX010007696.1:0-10701 GCA_036025115.1 Ambassis agassizii | reverse complement strand
GCTTTTTGTGATTCGAGCTCTTTTAGCTGAGATTCTGACTGCAATGATTTGTAGAAGTCGGTGTGAGGAGCCTCATGACAAAACATGATTTCAAAAAATAAACATGATTTTTTTAATGTGAATATTTTATGTGTACTGTTGTTGTTGGTGAGTTCAGTTTGTTATATGAACATTATTCCAGAGTCTCTGTCACATATTAGGGGTTTTTACAGACAGTTGATTTAGATTTCTTACATATTTTACCTTTAAATTTAAAACAAAATTATAGGAATCACTGCAGAATCTGAAGATCTCACTATGACTACACATATCCATTCATTTGTGAAAACCACATCTCAGATTTCTTCTTGTGCACTCAATCACACAGTAACTCTGTTGACTACCTGGAGAAAAAACAGGACCGTACATGATCAAAGTTGGTTCGGCTCCTCTGACATCAGAAACTGGAGACTCAAACATAAGCACATCGAGTGCCTCATCCTTCTGTATGGAAACAGGTAGAGGAGCAGAGAGTCAGTGAAGTCAGTCTAAGCATGTATCTGAGCTGCCTTCCTGTGAGCGTGTCTGTATTTCTGACACTACACCATAGCAATGAGAGTGTGCATGTGGAGTTGCATTTTGCAAATCCGTCAGCATGATCTTCTTTTTTCTCCTCAGCCAGAGCCAATCGATTCTCCACAGGCTGGTGGGCCGGGAACCGCTGCTTTCTGTCAGAGCCTTGAATGAGCTGGTGGGTGGATGGATTACTCCATTGTAGCGAGGGGGCACGCAGCTAGAGATTTCCCATTATATTAAATTAAAACCTGTAATTATGAAAACAATGGCTTGAAAATTGTGCATCCCTGTTTTATTTTAATGATTCGTGTGTTTTTGTTTATTTAAGTGGAAATAATAAATAAATCCAGAGCAGGGCACATGCTTTGTCGTATTGCAGCAGTATGAAGGAGACCTCTGCAATTTATTCACATGGATTATTCAGTGTAAACCTCAGCCCTGTCTGAGTTTAATAATGAAGTGATGGTGCTGCTGAGACGAGCAGGACCAATTAAAGAAGTTATTTTGCGAGTCTTTGGTACTTATTTCCTGCATCATAAATGTGTTAAATGTTTAAGTCTTGTATGTGTTGCACAAAAGTGAGAAATCATCACTTGTCACCCAGCTGTGTGTTTGCTGAGTGTAAACAGAGTGAAGAAAGAGAGAGAGAGATGGGGGCATTAGGAGTGTGGGAATGCCAGATGGAGAAGAGAGCGTGCAGCCGTCCTATTATCCGATTAGACATCAGAGGAAAGAGAGAAGCAGAAATCAGTGGGTGACTCATCTGTTTCCTTCTTTTTGTAACACTGCATTCACATCCTTTGCCTTATGAATGCACACACACACTAGCAAGGATGCCATTTTTTTTTTTTTTTTTTGCCATAATGGGACACAACATCATGACTATTGTCACATTGTCAGGGCATAAGCAGTGAAGTTAGAAGTAAAATACACAAACAATCTGAAAAGGAACACGTGGAGAAAGTGGACAGTTATGATGTTCTGGGATCAAGTGAATGCACACTTGTCTACAACTAAAACTGACATGAGCCCTTGTAAATAGTAGAGGATGAAGCCATAATGAGCAGCTGAATCCAGAGTAACATGACTAAGACTTTAATCAGCATGCTCTGCTTTGCAGTCATTTAAAGAACATTTCCAAACAGCATCTGGTCTCCCTAGTCAATCTCCCATAATTTAGCATCTCATGCTAATGATCAGTTTACCAACATAAAGTCTCTTCAGTGACCCTTTCTGTCGCTTTTGTCAGTGCTTAATGATGTTGTGACTTCACCACACGTCTGTCTACAAGTATTTTCTTGTATCTCTGGTTGTCTGTGTTCTCATTAGTAAACATTAGTGCACTTTGTACATCAAGTCTTTAGTAAGAGTTAATTCTGCACTCACAAAAAGCAACAATTTGATGACTGAGAAACAGCCAACACACCAAGCGAACCGCACTCCTCCAAGGATTCTGTGATACTCTCTGCAGCTTCTTCTGTTTCCAACTCTCTGCTACATAATGCACAGAAGTTTATGACAAAGATTCATGCAGCAGATTGCCACAGTGAAGAATAAACCAAGTGACATCCTCACTTGCCTCTATAATACCAAAGTGAGTCCATCTCCTTACACCTGCCTATTAAAATGGCCGACTTTACTGCAGTAAAAAAAGTTCAACTCACTGTAACTATTTAACAAATTAAAATTATGGGCGTGACCACTTTGACTGACAGGTGAGCACTGACTCACAGAGCCTCCAGTCTGCTTGTATTAAGCCTACAGAAGTATGCAGTACAGGACACACCTCATTGTCACTGTACAATTAAACAAACACTGTATAAAGATGGATGGCTCCCCACACACACATCTCAATCGCCCCCTGGTGGCTGGCTGCAAACCCCGCCATGCTGATCTGTGTGTAAATGCTCATTTTTCACATTTAATAGAAGAGCTTAGCAGTGACAGTGCAGGTTCACCTCTGCACAGACTCTGGTTCCAAGATGGCATCTTTTTCTAACTACTTTTACAAAGACAGAAGCGATCTCGATCTGTCAGTCAAAGACCAGCACATTACTTAACAAAGCTCCACCTCCATCACTTTGAATCAGCTAAAAATGGAGACTGCGTTGATGTAAGAAGAAACACCTATTTGAAAACATGAACGTCATGTTCTGATCAGTAATCTGTAATGTCTGCTTCCCTCTGTGACTCCACAATCCTCCTTGATCTTTCAGTCACTTAGTGCCAGTCCACTTCCACTTGTTCACTTCTCTGTAAAAGCCTTCCATCAGATTTATAATACAGCTGTTTTATGGGTTTTTTTTCTCATTCTCCAAAATAAATGCATTTTTTGGGGGAAAATTATTGCCTGAGCTCAGTACTTTAAATACATGCTGCAGTTGCACCTTCCTCATTTTCATATTGGAGACAAAGGAAAGAGTCTAATATTAGAATATGAAAATATTAAATTAAATAGAATGAAACAAAACCCTTTTTAATATGCACAATACACCCATTAGAAGAAGCAGAGTTTATTCTTATTATCCTACACAGAGCACCAGCACAGACTGTACATCCATGTAATTGTCCTTTAAGAAGCTTAGAGTCAAACAATTACATGTTCATTTTTTACAGGTCACACAGGATGAAAAATAACCTTGCAGACTGACATGTTGCAATTTAATTACCCCTCTTTCTAACCCTGTTTTCAGATGAGAGCAAAATGATTACATGGTCACCACTGATATAAATTTATAACGACTGCCGTCCCCTCTTGCCGGGAGCTCTCTTCTTTATCTGCTCTCTCTCTCTCTCTCTCTCTCTCTCTTTGTCCTTCATTCTTCATATTTCTTCACCTATCCACCCCTGTCTCCATTTCTCTCTGTAACCTTGTGAGTTTGCTTTAATATTCATGGTGATTGAACCTGCGGGGAATTTCAGCATGTCTCTCTAATTTATGTGAGATAGGCTTCATTATTCACCCAGTGATTTAATATGCATCATAGAATTGGTGAGTGAACATATGAGAGAGGAAATCTAAAAAACCTGCTCTCAGGATCGCTCTTCTGGATGGAGTTAAACTTCTGAAGAGCTGACTGATCGTCATGCCCTCAGGCAGATGACTTTGTACTCCTCTGATGTCAGTTCCTCCTCTTGTTTCCCTTCACTCTCTCTCCTCTTTAGCCATGCTAGCGGCATGACTTTTCAGGTGTGAGGATGCACTCTAATAATTAGTTGTTTTTTCACTCTTTTTTTTTCAATCTTTTCACTATCATTGTGAGGCAGTTCTAGTTTTTAAATGTATCACTTTATATTTGAGCTGCAGATAAACATCTTTTACTTGGGCAGAAAATGTTAAACAGAGCTGTGAATGACTGTAGGGCTAAAGGAGACCATCCAGAAACTGAGCTGCTGAGAGTAAACAGGAAGTGGAGATGTCTCTGCTCAAAATACTGACAGGGAGTTTGTTCAGAATACACTTTCAAGACGCTAAACAACACATTAGGACTGTTATAACAAAGGCTCAGGGTGTAGCAACAAGAAATCGGAGCAGAGCCACCAGAGACAGACTGAAAAGAGGAGGAAGAGAATCCTTTGATCATGTGCAGTTTAACAAGTGCAGGTCGTTGCTGATTAGTTACCGAAAACAAAGCAATGGAGCAGACAGATACCTTAGTGGACATAACACCTCCTCCCATAAAAGATGATGCCCAGCAAGAGTTCTAATTCTTCCAGAAAGTTAAGTTGAACAGGGGCTTCCTTATGCTCATGGGCTCTTAAGCACTGCTTACATGGACTCAGATAAATTCTTGGGGAACTTTTAAACGTGCTTTTAGCTATGGCACAAACCTTCTGAGACCAAAAGTTTAGCTTGCAAAGATGTGCATTTTATATCTATTGAGATATCAGCAATGATCAAATTAAAAAGATTTAAAAGTTCATTTCTACTTGTACAAAGTTATTATCATGATCCTTTGCATTTGCACTAAGCAGATAACACACGACTGAAATATCCTATTTGACAAAAGGACAAAATCAATACAATATGTCCACAAATCCATTCATCACACTGACCCTTTTCTCCTTCCTTTCTTTGCCTCTGTGTCCACATCTATGCACACGTAGCTATCTCCAGCTGTCCTTCCTTCCCATAACATTCCTGCAAACTCTCCTCTCTGACACATTTCCTCTGTGTTATCTTTCTCCTTTCACCTCTCTATGCTAAAAAGGGCATTTGTATTCCAGAGTCAGGCTGGCAGGGTACACTTATCTCTTCAGAGGGGCCTTTGAAAAAGCTCCCATTCTCCAAAAGGCAACCTCGGTGACATTTCATGACACGTTAAAAGACAGAGTTTGGTGCGGGGGCTAACTAGACAGCTATATGGTAGCAGATCCGTCAAGGTTATGATGGGAGATGAAGTATTTGGTGCAACATCAAACAAAAGCACGTCATTCCCCAGTGTAGGCAGGAAGAATGGGGAATTCCTAACACACTGGGTCCAGATGGTGTTAAAAAAAAACAGACTGCAGCTCCTAAACTATCACACTGACAGACGTGATCTGTGTGAGGAGTTCGGGCTGTAGGAGGACTGAATGAGTTCATCATGAGTACAGAGACAAAAGAGTATAGAAGTAAATAACAGAGGTAGTTACACACACACTGCAGTGTTATAATTTAAGAGCACGCAGCTGCAGCTTCTGACGTCATCCTGGAGGAACATTATGTTTCTGACAGACTTAGTCGCTCTTTTAAACACTCCTCTGTGTCATTTCTTTTTGTACAAACATTTAATTAAGCTAGCTTCCTAAAGGATTGTACTGTCATTGTAAGGACTGTCAGCAGTTTTGACACCATCCTGTCCCTCACCGCCTCCTCCAGGTTTAAACACCACAGCAAAGAAGATGAAGCGTCCTGCTGCTAACACTGAAGGAGCTGAGTCTCCTCAGGAAGTAAAGTATACTCCTACCCTTCTTTAAACAGCAGAGAACTTATAGGATGAGACTGTTTCCACATCTGTCACATCAGTCCTGTGGAGGACAGGAACTTACTCTTACTGACCACCACCATGATTCTCCACCACATCACCTAACAATCATCTCGTCCATTCTCTGCACATGGCGGTGGATCTCTGGAAGTGACACAACTCAGCTGTGTCTGTGATGAAGAAAACACACAGCTCTGCAGTCTCACAAACTCTGGCTGACCTGTCAGATAGTCCTCAGTCCATGAGACGAGGGGAGCCTCTACCTCATAGCATATGGCTCTACAGTAGTCCAATTTGTTGTCTGGGGAGCAGACATTGAAGAGACAAGGTTTGTCTATAGCTGGGGCTGCTATAGGGAGTGGTGCAACCTGGGATTGTGCAGCTCTTCTAGGAGGTCTTTGTGCAGATTCCTATGCGACATAGCACTGACTCATTAGCCCATCCAGTGGTAAAAACTGGCATTACATGAAGGTATGGCCCACAGCTATAGGAAGAAAAACGGCTGTAAACTCAGAATATGCAGTAAAACAGAGCTTTGTGTTTACACTCACATTGGGGAAGAAGATTCACACCACCTTCGTGCTGCCTGCAGAAGTGGAGCCGTGCAGTCGCTGACAGCGGTGTAATGTTTGGATGGTCTGCAGGTCTTACTGCATGCCCTGCTGAAAAATGTTTTCTCAGAGATGTGAGAGCTGTCAGGGCTTCGCTGCTTACTGGGGCATACATCATCTACTGTATGAGGAGCCTCTTCTCTGTTGTCATCCCTGATCTCTATGCCCTCCTTCTCCCTCTGTGTAGTATTGTAATGATCCCATGTGGAGAATTCTGCTTTTCTATAGTAGTTTAATCCAGGTTATTGTACAGATTATTACCTATTATAGTGCTTTTCACATTTAACACAGATGATTTTTTGTATATTCTCATGTAGAATTTGAAGAAAATCATCCAGTCAGAGCTGTGTAGGTTTAGCAAAACTGCTGCGGGTGAACAGGAAAAGCTGTCTAGAAAAGACAGGGAGGAATCTTGATGATGATGATGATGATGATGAAAAATTCTTTTATCCCCAGACACAGAGCAGCCTGGGGTTAAGTGCCTTGCTTACAGGCTTTTCACCTATTTTGGGGAAAATTGCTGAAACGACTGCAACGTTGAGACAAAATGAAAAAGTGATGTTACGTAACATGGGTTAATTTTCATGACTGTGTACACACTTATGTCTCAACAATGATGCAAACACTTGATCATCAAATCAGTTTTAGTCTGCTGGCATCTTCCAGTGCAGAAATATCAGCAGTGTCGGTGTCTCTGTGCCCCCCAACAGAGCCTGTCAACAAGACAGACGATACTGGGAGCGAGAGCTGAGCGCTTATTCAGATGAAAGGTGTGAAAGTGCTGCCAGTAAAGTGTCGTGACTGGAGGAGAGATACCATACACACCTGTCTCTTCTGCAACATATTAATCACTGTCAGCGTTAGGCTGATGTCAGGATGTATACAGTGAGATCAAAGAGCAATAGCACTGATTTATATTCTGATGAAGTTATGCATTAAGATAAGCAGCGTCTGCTTTGTTTCTGTGAAGATGTGAGAACGTCCCCTGCAGAGCACAAACTGCATTCCTGCATGTATTTTATTCTCCTTCACCACTTTGCATAAGCAATTATTTGTAGTTTCTTTTAAGAAGCAGCCCGGTCCTAATAGAGTCTCGGGGTTGTAGAAGAGGAACAGAGAAAATGTGGCGGCACATTATTTCTCATAATGAAATCAAAGAAAAGCTATCTTAAAGGGAGCAGCTGTTCAATTCAGAGCTGTGCTGGAAGGACATTAAAAAGAACACCTATGTGACCCTGGACCTGAAACACCAGTGTGTGGAAAGGTTAAGAGAAAATGAAACAACATGTGTATGTGAATTTACCTTCAGAGCAGCTGGTACTTTTCCTCTCTCTCTCTCCTGCTGTATCAGACTCGGGTAGGTCCTGACAGCAGCAGGAAAAGGGCAGCGCTGGCAGCACTTTTCAAGGGGACCATCCTGCAGGTTCACAGAAACCATGTTTGAAGTTGTTTTCTATTCACATCAGAAAGCCTTCAGACTTACACTGCACCAAGTCTGTAACAACCCTGAAGTGACGTCATATTCATGTGGCACAAATAGGATGTGGAGAAGGGGAACTGTTTAACTGATCGTGACCAACGTGTCCTCATGAAAAAACATCCTCCAGATACACATCACACAAAAGTCAAAGGAGGAGGTAACATGGCCAAGAGGTTCAACAAAATGTTTTGTTTTCAGCTGCATGTGGTTAACTTTGAATGCCAAATTTGACCAAATGAAACATTAAAAACAGGGTAAAGAGCATCTTAAAACACAAAAATGAACATTAATGATGAACAGGATGAGTCCCACACCTATGACAGGTGACAGTTTATAAGGGAGGGTGGCTTTATGTCCCCTGTCTGTACCTGAGCCAGCATCACTTTGTTACCATGGCAACACGTCCCTCTTTGAATGGTAGACTCTGAGCTGTGTGGCTGAACCACATGTCGACTAATCAGCATCCTGAGGGAATTTTCTGGAAGTTGCAGTGTTAGATGTGACCTAAGGGGACATCAACAATGAGCTAACAGCTAGAGTTGCTGCTATATGTTCCATTATAAGTGGTAGTTCCAAACTACCACCAATGCAAACTCCACTTGTTTTGATTACATGACTTCTTCGTCATGTTTAGCTACAGGAACCACATTTGTTCTGACTTCCCTCTCCGACGCTACACACTCTGCACTTACCACACAGTTAAAGTGCAGCCTGCAGACTGTCAAAAGCTAATTTCTTCTGACTCGACTCCAGTCCAAACCGAGCACGCTGAACGCTTCCCCCCCTTTTCTCCGTGTTACCAGTAAATTGAAGTTTGCTACCCGATTAAGAAGGGAAGAATGTTTTTTGCAGTTTCATCAGTCAGAGGGGAGGAGAGCTGTGGAAGACCTGGACATGATGTCAGGAAGCTGACAGCTCCTTTGTGGTGCTGAGTTATTGCTTTGAGAGCTGTATTGCAGGTACAGCTTTACTTCAAACACACAAACTGTGTTTGATCAAACGACCATGAAAGAAAAAAACGAATCTTTTGCCTGACTCATTTATTTGGTTTTTATTAGCTCTGTCAGGTTTTTCTGCTAGTCAAAAAAAATACCTTTAACTTCTCACAGCAGCAGAAGCAAATAATGAACAGCAAATTAAACGTTCTTACAGGCGCTCCGTGTTCACACAAGACAAAATGATCATAGTTATTTTTTCACCTTTGTGCTTCCCTCAGGAGGAGTTTAATTTGAAGCTGACTCACAGCAGGCCAGGTCCTCTTCATCATCACTGAAACAGTCAAACAAACACATTGAAAGTAACAATGTTGGGTTTTTATCTGCTAAATGTTGTAAAAGGAACTGATCCCTTAGCTTAACTGACAACTTGAGACTCTTTTAATTACTTTTTTCACTTTTATCTTAGAAACAGAAGAGGTTTCAATTTCACCATTTCTCTAAAACTTCAAAACATGCCACAAAAATTTACAAACTATACACATTTCATGTAAAAACTCACGTGCTGATTTTGGATTTTAGTTCTTTCTGTTCCCTTAAATAAAGGCCTCTCCGTGGCTCTCTTCTCTCTTCTGTCCTCCCTGTTTTATTTAAAGCCCTTTTTTTGTCAAAGGCCAAATTAAAATCTAGAGCATCAATTACATTTTCCAATGTGGAGAAGTGTCTGGCTCTCTTTGCCTCAGGAGGATCTGAAAAGATTTTGAAATTTTATACTTAGCTTTAGACCTCACTGTCCCTCAGCCCCATATCTCATTATTCTGATGTCTCCCTTAGTTTCAGACTTCATAGGAGCAATTCTGACCAGACACCTTTGTGTATTTTACCTAATATTGTAATGGATTTGATTGAGTTTTTAAAACGGTAAAAACGTCGGGTCTTTGGGTCCTTATTGGATTCACAAGTCAGATGCTAGCAGCAGGCCAGACCATTGTGTCAGAAGTACATACATGATTCATGTAATAATATTTCAGCCATGCTAACACACACATCTGAACGGAGCTCAGTGAAAATGCTTTAGCCATGACACCTTTTCATTCAGGAAATAAATGAACAGGCGGCGTTACCATGGTAGCTAAGAACCTAACCATGATCCTTTCATAAACCTAACCAAACAGAGAATGAAAGAGCAGCAGGACAAGGTGAAAGTGAGAATAGCACCTGTCTTGATGTGTACTTAGCTACTAAAATTAGCATGTTCGCATGCTGCTACATGACATGATGACCTCCTATGACTACTCTTATGGCACTACAGAAAGTTTTATTAGCATGTAGCATCTGAACCCTACAGAGAATTTCATAGCCTTTAAGGATACAGACAAAAAAATGTTACACCTATTATGGCTAATTATGTGTAAAAAGCACTGCCTCCTGCAGACACTCACCTTTGACCCTTACCCTCTGCCACTCGTTGGCCTCTGTCATCACATCCTTTCATTAAATCCCGCACACCTGCACCTTCTGTAATAATGGTTGAGACATCACCATAATGTGTGTGTGTGTGTGTGTGTGTGTGTGTGTGTGTGTGTGTGTGTGTGTGTGTGTGTGTGTGTGTGTGTGTGTGTGTGTGTGTGTGCGCACGTGCGTGCGTGCGTGCATGTGTGTGTGTGTGGTTTCACTGTGGTGTGGCTTCTGCTAACCTTCACCTGCCAGACGTCAACCCAGCTGACTCAGCTGTTGCACTGATGAAGGTAGTGCTGGCTGGATGGCTGGATGGTGGGATTCCAGCATTTTACACTCTCAGCACTAAAGCCTTTCTGCACCTTGTTGTGGTTCAGCTGATAGCACACTTTACCTGCAGCCAATAACTGATAGATTCTCTTGTCTTCTGGTGGCAGCTTCAGCAGACACAATCATTCACTGCTGTGTATAATCTAGTTGTTTGTCACATTTGACCGTATTACCTGAAGGGGTTTTCACTGAGGTTGCTGTGGAGAAAAGTATAAACAAATTCAGGGTTGGCACTAATGTTTTGTCTTAATGGACAGAACTGGATAACACATAGCACTTTGACCTAGAAAAGTGCATAACACTCAGTTAAGCAGACGCCTCAAGGTTGAAGATGGAATCTATCTGGGTGGAGACTCTGCCAGGAG
>JAVQJX010007662.1:0-12399 GCA_036025115.1 Ambassis agassizii | reverse complement strand
GCTGCTGGTTGGACCTCCAGGCCTCATCAATATTGTAAACTGGTACTTAGTGGACAAAAGACAGCAAAGACCAGCGGAGAGGACACCTGGGGCAAAGAAAGAGAGCAGTGAGGAAGGAAGATCTGCTGTGTGGGAGTCTGTCTATCCACCCATCACACCGTGTGTGTGTGTGTGTGTGGGGGGGGGGGGGGGGAGGGGGAGGGGGGGTCTTATGTGACATGACAATGAAAAGCTGGCTTTGCCTTGAATGACACACTCCACACCACACACCCTCTGTGGAGTGAACCCACCTGAGATGGTTGGTGCCAATGCCAGTTAAAATACACATTTCTCGATGCCAAATTCAACAACACAGTAAACAATAAAAGTAAAAAATGACTAAGGTGTTAAGTCCTTAACTGTTAACCGTTCCGTGATATTAGAAAGCTAATATTGTCCACATTTGAACCATTAAGCTCATTTTGTGGACAAGGTGAGCACTAATAAATTATTTATTAATATTAATACGAATGAATAATAATACTAACTTTGCATTCCTACCTTTTTGAAGGGGTCCAGAAGTCTCACTGTAAACCCAAACCTCTGTTGTTTATATTCCTTTTGACCGTATGAAATCAGAGATGAAGAAAATCAAAACGTGTTTCTATAAAAATATTCCACGTTATGAAAATATTCACGCAATGTCCATTTTTCACAGCATAAAAACCCCGACCGTTAGAAGCTAATAATAATAATACACTTTATTTGTATAGCACTTTTCAAAACCAAGTTACAAAGTGCTTCACATAAAATATACAGTATAAAAACATCATAAAAACATGAAATAACATGAAATAAATAGCTAACGCTATTAGCATGTAGTAGCCAAGTCCAGCGAACGTTTGGGCCAGTGTTGGGTGCGCTCATTTTGCTTGCCTTGTTATCTTCACAGTAGAAGGATTCGCAGCATTCTTTGTTTAATTTTGACTTCAGGACACCCTGTGAAGTACAACAAGCGCTCCCACTCTGGACGAGAACTACGAGCCACCCTCGTGAGATTTCCAGGACGAGTAAAGCTAACGGCTATTGGCTATCGATGAGTCATTGATTTAGCTGTGTAGCCAATCATGTTAGCTTTCTAACGAGGGTCAGTATTGCTAGCTACAATCACAAACTGGTCCGTGAATAAGATTCAAAGTGACCGGAGAGAAACTTCATTCTCGGACAATTTGTTGTTTTCACTTCCGGTCAGTGTGCCTCGGTTCTCCTGACATCCCCACCACAGACAGCATTATGTGGTGTGTGTACTGTTTGTGAAGCTGTGTGAAAATAAACACACACTTCACATCGTGCAAACTGTGGCCTCAGTCCATAGATGTGTGAGTGTTTGTGTCTTGCCACACGGCTCATGCGTCCACAGCATCGACTCAGTTAACAAAATCAATAAGCCTGCGTGTGTGTGAACGTGTCGTGAGAAGTGTATGAGTGTGTGAGGGAGGAGGTGAGTGTGTCCGTGTGTGCAGGTGAGAGAGAGAGAGACTTACTCCCAAGGCGGGACGTCCCTTTCCCTCACATCAATTATTGAAGCATCAGGACACGCTGAGAGCTCCGAGGGGGGGGGTCACAGGTCAGGAGACCGGGACTCCGACGGGCTTTCAGGGGCCCTCCATGTCCCTCACCCCCCATACACACACATGTTCATGCATACACGAGTGGATATACACTGCACACTGGGGGTCAACTGATAGGCCAGCTTTGAAGGGCAGCTGATATTTCCATCAATATTCAAACGTAACAATTTCACACAAAGTCCTCATAGAACATATAATCACTAGTAAAACCTTAACTTTAGGAAGAGATCATGACCCTTGGTAGTGAGGATGAAAGCCAGATTGTATTGTCCTCTTGTAATGCTCCTCAGTGCTAACAACTATCCTCAATGCTAACGCTCCCTAGTGCTAATAAATATACTCAATGCTAATGCTCCCCAATGCTAATAACTGTCCTCAGTGGTAATGCTAATACTTCCCAATGCTAACAAATGTCCTCAGTGCTAATGTTAATAATCCTCATTAGCACGTGGTGGTTGTGTGTCCGTTTGGTATCACAGCTGCAGTTCAGTTTAGGAAATGTATTCCGAAGACTTCCTGTCTTAACACAGATTAATCCAAATACGGGCAATAAGGTGCAATAAGAGGTTGATGCAGGGGTAAAATAAATCCTTACGAGCAGGACATGTCATGTTTAGCAGGAAACTTTTGGAACCTGCACTCATGTGGCCACTTGAGGAACTGCAGGCAAAGCAACGCAAATTAGTCCAATCTGGCACAAACTTCTCCACCTGTACAAGGCACTAACTGTATTCACATGACCACAAGTGGACACATCAGACATCTATCCCTGTCCATATCCTCTTATACTGTCTCAGCAGAGACACATCTCTGAGGGACACTAGTCAAGAATGTCACCTTTGTTCTCCGTCCTCCATGTGAGATCTTGACACGCTTTTAGGGAGTTATCTCAGCATGAGCTTTCCATTCTATCTTCATCGTTGTCAGCTATTCTGGACCACCAAGGTACACCCTTCCTCACCCCCCCCCCCCAGCCCCCCCCCCACCCTCCCCACCCCCAACTCTATCACCCACTCTTCACCCCGCCACCACTGCTGGCTACATTAAAGGCAGGGATGGCTGATGCATGTAGCGTTAAAGGGGCGTATGGCCCAGCAGCGCCTGTCTGGGCCAGGGCCCGGCTCATGAAATATTGACGGGCGAGTGTCCCTTCCAGGAGCTGGCTCGCTCGGTCTTGGGAGGAGGAAGAGGAGGAGGAGGAGGGCCACATTAATATTTCAGACTGCAATCTCCTGCTTGACAAACTCTCCCACGTGATTGGGTAAAAAGCTGCTCGCATTGCCTAGCAAGCACCAGCTCGCTTTCCCCCCCAACGTCACCCCTTTCCTCTCTCTCTCTCTCTGTGTTTCTTTCTAAGCTCGCTCGTCCATCATGTTTTCTGTCTCGCCCTCTTATTTCTCACCTCTTGCTTTTTAACTAAATTTCATGAGTGGTGGTGTGCCGAGGAATGGAGCGGTTGGCTCTGAAAGGATGAGTATGTGTGTGTAATTAATTACGGCTGGTGATTTTGGCTGGCCCCGGTATCTGTGGTCCCCCACACTCAGCTAGCCGTGGCCTCCAGGGGCCCTGCCGGTGGGTCCCGCGAATGAAGTGGCATCCATTTTTTATGAAGAGCAGGTTATCCTATTTAGTCAGATTAAAACAGGCAAGGAGGAGGAGGTGGAGGAGCTAGATGAGGAGAAGAGGGGACAAATCCAGGGAGAAGAGAGCAAACCAGAGAAAAAAACAGGACCTTCTTCTTCCTCCCACTTACCCTCCTCTTCCTCATCCTCCTCCCCCCTTTTCTGTCTGTCTGCTTTACTTTTACTCTTAAGCAAAAACACAACCTGCCCCCACCCTCCTCCATCACCACCGCCGCCTTACCCATCAACTCCATCTCACCCCCTCCCCTCCACTCACCCAGCAGCTACCCATTAACCTGGTTATGGGTGCAGAGTGCTTTGCTGACCCTCTGCCAGGTGTGCCGTTTGTTTTACCTCTCACTATATTCTTTATGGTTCTGCTCCATTTTCTTGATTTTTTTTGTCTCATTTTAACAGCAGACATTTTTTAAAAAAAAATTCTTTTTTCCCTTTTTTATTGTGAGTGAAATTTCTAGCTGAGAAAATTAAATTCTGCCTGTAAATAATTCATCGACTGGAATCATCACTGCCACCACTTTCACAGTGGGTGAGTTTTTGGCCCCGCCCCCTGAGTCAAATGGAACCAATGACATTATGTCTGACTTGGCAGCTGCTCAGGCTGGGTGTATAGCTTGTAGCTTCAACTATAAACTCTGCTTTTTGCTGACATCAGCTGACTTCTGGTCGGTCTGGGTTGCTGTTTTGAATTTTCCTCAGCACAGCACAGCTTCAATTCTGACATGTTGGTGGGTTTTCTGTGTTGCCTTGCTGCATTTTCACATTCAGAATCCACTACTCCATCAATAATAGTAAGCTATCGTCACCCAGATGCAACAAAATAGGCCCAAACCATGATACTACCACCACCATGCTTCACAGAGGGGATATTCTGAACCGCTCTTTAATCTTTGTACAATCCTTGAAAGAGGCAAAAAGCTGCAGAGATAACTCACCTCCTCTGGGTAGAGGAGGTGTGAGTCGTATAAATCATATAAAGAAGATATCCTCCTCCTCATCGTCTTCCTCCTTGTGGACCAGAAAACACCACCCGAGCTCCCAGAGAGCAGCCAGCAAGTACAGAAACCACCCCAAAACCTTAAAAGCTGGATGAATTAATAACGCCTGCACTTATGTCATTTCCTAAAACATTTAGGTGATCAGCAGCGTGAATCAGAAGGCTGTGGTGTCAGTGGAGTGTGGCTCCTCCAGTGAAACACTTTTATGTGGCTTCCACTTCGTGCAAAAGGAGGTTTGTTAAACTGTTAAACATTTGTATCATCAGAAGACACGACACAGCTCAACAAACCATGAAACTTTCACAAGTAAAAAAAAATGCTCGCAGATTGTTTTTCACATTTTTTCCTCCTTTTCTTTTGTCTTCATCCCGTCAGCCCCGCTTTACCCCATCATACCTCCACCCCGGTCTACTACCTGTCTGCCATCCTGCTTTGGGAAGCTTCTGTTAAATGATGCAGGAGATGGCAGACAGAGTTGTAACATGGCAAAGCCAATGGCACGTAAAAATCAGCGTGGCCAGCATGAAACACTCCTCCTGGGGTTGGAGATAGAGAAGAAGAGCAGGGAGGCGAGGCAGGTGAGAGCCACGTGAAGGCGGAAGAAGCACAAACTCTCAACATTTACATTTACATACACCTTAAAAACACAAACTCCACTAACAAATGTTGTTGGTCAACCAAAAACTATTCCTGCTTTCTGTTGACGTCCCCAACATCAGGCCTCCAGGGAGAAGAAATAAAGGTGCTAGAAGTGAAAGAAGAAAGAGAATTAAACAATATAGAAGCAGCACACACACACACACACACACACACAAACTCTGGCATGACACTCTTGACCCTCACCTCTGAACAAAGCTGATCTGATCTGTGCTACAGTCCTCACAAACACACACACACACACCCTCTCTCTCTCTCTCTCCCTGTAGAGCTGCCTTGGTAACAGAAATCATGGCTGTCTGTTAGTGCTCCAAGTTCAGTCATGCAGATAATGTGAGGAAGTAACTCACACACACACTCACGGAGACTCACACACACAAACACCAGTGAATTTCCTAACGGCCATGTTTTAAAGGACAAGACCGGTGGGACAGTCAGTGAGCGAGAATCAATGAGGGGGCCGGGACTCCCCGTGTCTCTGAGACTGAGAGCTACATGCATGTGTCTCTGTATGTGTGTGTGTGTGTGAGTTGTAATTTTATGTAACTGCATGTGATCCTTCCATACCGTGTTTCTTTTCTTCTTGATGCAGGATGTTCATCCCTCCTGTTGGAATAAAAAAATGATGCAGTGTTAAAGGATGAAGGAGACCATGTGACACATTTAGTATAAAATAGAATCAAGATGGACGCCCAGGCTTGTCTCTTCCAGCATTTGAAGCTGCAAACCTCCATCTTTAGCTGCCATTATTTTCATAATTCAGCTGGAAAATACCTTGATGGTGGCAGACACCAAAACAATGAGTTAAAAGATGCTCAAATCTGGCTCTGTGGATCAGCCACTATTAGCGACCACACACAAAAAATAAAATAAAAAAACCTCAAAGATTCCATTTACTCCTTTATTTTCTCATCCCTGCATCTGAAAATGATTGACTTTTAGAATGAAAAATTCTGACAGGTATCCCGCCTCCATTCAATATTGATCTGGATCCATGTGCACATTTAAAAAAACTGTAAACATGTTCTATTATTAAAACAATAAGAATACAATAGGACTTGGAGGACAGCGCAGCCTTGACTGAAATAAACAATCTTTGTCTGGTTTAGTCTGTGTTTAGCCCGTGTTTTGTGCAAATATAAAATATGAATGCACCCATCTTCACGTCAATTTGTCCTGGTGTTTTTTCCAAAGTTGGCTTTTTTGACTTCATCTCCTGCCTGTCAGGTTGCCGTCTTTTTACTGTCACCACAGATTGAGCTTCGTTGGTTTGTCAGGTTTAAGGAGATTACCTGAAGCTAACAGCTAACCTTGCTGTACCTGTGTGTCCCCACAGACAGGCCATGTGAGCCGACAGATGAGCCACATTTGTAAAGAGAAAGCAACAAAACACTCAGACACACACACTTCACTGGACACGGCAGATCTCTGTGTGTCCCACCGGGACGGCTGGAGTGACTTCCATTTCACCAAAAGGGCTAAAGGATTGTAAATGTTCACATGTATGAGTAAATGAAAGTGTTGATGCTAAAGTTTGTGGGTCACAGCTAATTTTGTCATGTGTTTTGAGGTTTTCTGGGGCATCTAAAGGTTATCATACTCCCTCCCAAACCCCCCGAACAACCATGTTAACTTTCGCCGAAAAACAGGAACAAAACCGGAGTCGAGATGTTTTTACTCCCCCACCGTCAAGACGAGATTACTCCATTAATGGACCTGCCTGCCTCCCTTTCTTTCTTTCTCTCTCTCTCTCCCCCACCAACACTCCTACAGTACTCTTCCACCTAGTGAATTATGAATGGAGAGGCCCCTTGTTTTTCTTCCTCTGGCCGGCCCGGTGTCCACTCAGTGCACTCTACTGTACATGCACACATCACATTTAAACATGGAGCAAAATGGGGTGGAGAGAGAAGGTAACGGATCAGATCGATGGGGAGAGAATTCAGCAGGAGGGATGATGATGATGATGACCCAAAAAAAAAAAAACTTCTCAGATGTGGGTATGGCACACTGAGTGAGAATGTACGACATAAAAAGACTAAACTGAAATTTAAGTATTTAAGTTTAACAGGAAATCTAATAGGTAGCATTTGCTAACAAGCAGTGACAGCTTTGACGATGACTACCAAGCTAACATGCTAATTACAGTTGTGCTACCTAAAAGTAAAAAAAAAAACCTGAAGCCATTTTATACCACATAGGCTCTTTAAAGCATCAAACTGGCAATTCTACATCATATAAGTGAATAAGGAATGAACCCACCAATGATGATGAAAATATCAGGCACCATGTTTTGATGATGTGTTCTTAATTACACTAAATAAATAAACACATGACTTTTTTGGTGGCAGCTGGTAGAAACCTCTGATGCTAAGAAAAACTGCAGTTTCTCCCATAGTCTGTAGGGGGAGGGTGTGTATGTGCTGCCAACACTCGCACACCCCTTGTTAGCATCATGCTATCATCATATAAATCTGACTAGATTCCTTCTGCACCAACAATAGCCTGCAACTTTTCCCACTCACTGTTGGACTGATGGCATATTAGGCGACCTTATAGAAAATTTTGTGGGTTAGTTACACAAACACACGGCCAACTGTTAGCTTGTTAGCATGCTAACATCAGTATGCATCTCTGCAACACACCACGTAGTAATCAAAAGCATGATGGCATCTGCACAGATGCACAAAAACCTCCTATTGGTCACAATTATGTTGTTTCATCCAACCCAAACTGTCCTCCTTTAACGAGGCACTCAGCAGCGCTAATGATGAGCCGCAGCCATAATTAGTCTCATCAGAAGGATTTTCAGAGTGTTTAAATTAAATTAATTAGCTTTGGTGTGTGTGCTCGCTCGCAGGCTCATCCACACTGCAGTCCCTGTAGACGCGGCCTCGAGCTACAGCGCTAACAGGGCTGACGGTTCACCAGAAGCTGCTGGTTTTAAAAGTTAAATGGCACTGTGTAAATATATTTCCAGGGGATATCCAGGGAATAATCAACTTTTAATTTAGCTGCTAATCTAATTAGTTGCCACAGTGCTTTGCTAGATCCCTGAAGTGATTCAGAGAAGAAGAAATGAAACAGAGAGCTGAAAAACCTACAAGGAAATTGCTTAAAAAATCACTCTCAGTGGTTTCTTAGATTTTCTGTCCCGGGGATATCACTACATTTGTGGAATTACAATAAGGGGGGGAAAAGCAGTGAGAGAGAGAAGGGAGATTTTGAAGAGTTTTGCCTGCAGACGTGCATCTCCCTCCCTTGTTAACTACAGCAAAGTTGATGCAATAGCATATTAAGTCAGTCAATGGATTTTATCAGTGCCAGGATCCATTAATAGACAACAGCCCGCAGCACAAAGCTGCAGTGCGGAAAAGGCTTGGCACATAGATTTGGATGTGCTCGTGTGTTTTTGATCATTTACAGAAGTGTTTTTTTGGTTTGTATCCCTGTTAAAACTGCATCTCAGCCTCACAACAACAAACAGTACAGGCCTCCAATCAAAAACATGACACATTATTTTTAGCATTTCACATTAATACTAGATTAACAGTGTGTGATCATTAGACTGCATCCACATCCAGCTCCAGTAATCCAGTTCTGTTCAGATTAATCTGTGGTTTAATGGGATTAATGATGGTAATGAGGAAATTCAATTAGTGTGAACACAGCGCTGCTCTTTCGGTGATCTGAGGCTCCTGGAAGGTAGCTGGTTGCTTAGGAGTGCAGAAATCAAAGACTGTGTGTGTTTCTCAGTGTGTGTTCAGCTCCACACAGGGACTCAGTGGGAAAGAGAGCCGAGCACAGCTGAACAGAGACGAAAGGAGGAGGGAATGAAGAGATGAAGGTGAGGATCCAAACGCTGTAAAAAGTGAAGGTGAAAGTCATTCACAATTCGTTTTCACTGACTGTTTGCAGATTAAAATTTAAAGTCAGAACTTTAATTATATTGACTCAATTTATGTGATCATGTTGCACAGTGCCCTCTTGTGGTCAATTAAGTGCATGTAAAAAATGGCAGAGACGCTTGTTGCAAGTTCAACACTCTGCATGAGACCTGAGTCAACCAGTTTATTAGTGTTTGAAAAGCAAGCAAGACACACATACAAACATGCAGTTTCATCAGAATTTTTTTCTTCTTTGATATAGAGGCTAATACAGCATAAAGAACATGCATATATTATCATTTATCATCTGGGAAAACATGGTATAGCATGTAGCTATCACCATGATAAGAGCCTGAAAGTGAAGCTGATAAAATGACCCTCACACCTGCAAAGAGAGGAGCCGTCACTCAGACAAAAAGAAACGCCGCAAAAAAAAACCTCTGCTGCACAACTCAACATTTTTTGCAGCCTGCGGCGAAGAGGCCAGGGGCTTCATTAGAGAGATCTGGAGGCCGACCCTATCAGCCTGGGGGCACGCAGAAGGGGGGCTGGATCTATACCAAACCGAACGCCCGTCTCTCCACTAGAGACAGGCCGGGGCTCCCTTGGGTTCCCCGCGACCGACCTCCTGCTTCTGCGGATGGGCCAGAAAAATCAACGCCGTTCCCCTTTGAACACCCTCCTCCTCCTCCTCTTCGTCCTGCTGCTCGTTCTCTCCTCTCCCTTTGCTCCCTTTCTCTGTGGACCTAATGAATGATTCATTTAACCCCTCCACCACCTCCAACACCACCCAGCTCCTCCTTTTCACCCAACCACCCATTCTACTTCATCCCCTCCTTCACACTTTATTTTCTTTCAATTCCTTTTATTTTCTTGCAGACTTAGTTTTAAATAAAAAGAAATAAAAGCGTTCTGGGGTGGCGGCGATGATGATGGTGGTGAGTGAGGAAGCAGAAGACACAACAAAGGGGGGAACAAACGCCCATTTGTGTCACAGATCCCTCCATGTATTTCATTAAAGGCAATGTTTGACAAATTACTTTACACAGCTTGGATGATGATTCAGTGTGTGTGTGTGTGTGTGTGTGTGTATGGGGGGGCAGATGAAGCACACACACTCCACTGAACTGCTAATGAGGGCAAGATGGTAGAAAAACCTTTTAAATGAGGTGTAACGACAGAAGAAGAAGGAAGCCAGACTACCCAGATAAAATCAATTACAGCCCTTATTATCTTGGAGAAGTCGTTAATTTAATGGAATAATTGGTCGGGACACGAAGGGGCTAATTGCCATGATGAAACCAAATTTCTAACATGAAAGGGGGAGTAAATGAATCGAGATGGCGCACTTGAAAGGCTCCTGGAATCAGGGGACAGTTTCAAAGATGGGTTTTTATATTCTTGGTTTGGTTTTTCCCTGGGCTCCGACTCACAGGCTGTGTGCGAAGAAAACAGGCCTAATGTGACTGGTGAAGAGATCTCTTTTAACTCTGAGCGAGAGAAAATAGAACGAAGAGGAAACAGGGCGAGAGTTTGGGACGCCCGAAACAAATCGGATAAAAACAAAAGTTATTGTGTCATGATGTATTCAGGTCACAGTAAAAAAAATACAATTTATGAGGAAACTTTTATATTTTAGGATTTTTGTGTGTTTTTTCTAATAAATTTTAGAGATTTTTCCAGAATATACTCTTATTTTATTTTCAGTCATTTTGCTAAATGGATGAAAAGGAAAAACGTGTACGGATACTTTAGAAAGAGGAAGTAAAGACATCTCGTTGCTGCTCGGACGAACACATCCAGCTGCAAGCTTCAAGCTCTTCGATGAAAATGACCTGGATGACAGAATCTGCTCTGACCTCTGAGCGCTTACATCCTTTGAACATAAAACCTCATTTCTGTGTGTTTTTACTGCATCACAAATGTCAGTGAATAACTCCAACACGGCCCTACACTCTGGAGACTTTGTCAAGACTTTGTTTAAACAGAATAAAATAGAACATTTCAAGTTTTTGAATCTTTAGAGTTACTTGTGTGTGTTCTGGTTGGCAGCAGTGTTTTCTTGTGAGCAGGCCGCCTGTGTGACGTTTGGCAGCAACATCTGAGAGACACAAGACACAACGACGGCCTCCGAAGACGCCTCCAGGGCCAAGTGGCAACACTTCAGAAATCAAGATGGCGGCCTGCCCCTCCTACCCTGTCTAATTATAATGCCAGGAGGAAAAAAAAACTCATGATCCGAACACACATCTGTGACATAGATGAAGAAGTTTTCATCTCAGGTGAGCTGAAATCTGAGGGAGGTGGCAGCGGCGGCGGCGTTCTGGTGTCAGAAACAGGCAACAAATGGGATCAGTTCCTCCTGACTGATGTTTGTTTTCTGCCTTTTGATCAGTGATTATCTACAATAAATACTTTAAAGCACTAAAAAGTTAATAAAGCAGAAAATCTTTCCAATTTGGACTTCTGAGACAGATGATAGACATGAAGGACGGACTTGGTGCTGAGTACGAGGAGGGGACGGCAGGGAGACAAACAACACACACACACAAAAAAGACAAGAAAATGGTTGAAAGAGGAGGAGGAGGAGAGAGGAAGAGAAGTGTTGTAAGAGGAGGAGGAGAGGTGTGGCAGAATAGGCCGAGGGGAACCCGCCCCCCTAATTGGTACTTAACACCCGTGCTGAGCAGAACTGTTGCTATCATAAGAAATTGATGAATTGAGTGAGAGAGATCGGCAGAGAGAGCAGAAGACTGTGTGTGTGTGTGAGAGAGAGAGAGGGTTCTGAATCTTTTAAGAGGATAACTTACTTGGGCAAAACAGCTGTTTATGCATTATTTGTGCGGCGAGCCATTTACCACCGTTTAGGATGAAAACCTTGGTTCCCGGGCTGCAGGAGTTGCCCGCGGGGACGCACAGGGTTTTGGGAGGGACCCGGCAGCCCATCAGTCACTGATAAGAAAGGATAAAAAATTAATTTGCTGGTAGTTTCGTTTTAAAGACTCAGATATAAGCCTGTCAGTCTGTGAGCTTTCGTTTAAGTGACAAACAGCCGAGCAGGGATTCGTGTGAGGAGGAGGAGGAAGAGGAAGAGGAGGAAGGCAGGGAGGGAAAGTTTGTAGACGCCACAGGCTGGGCCTTCATGAACTCTCTTCTACTCCACAGAGTTCTAGACCAGCCAAAGAAGCATTAGTAAAGTCTGATGACTTCTTCCACTAAAAACTGGATGGTCATTTCTGTGAAACAGGAAGCACACAAACACACCAAGTTATCATCTAAAGTTTCAAAAAACATCCGTAATCAGCGGCCACTGAAACCAGTCTGAAAAACAGGCAGTAAAACAGACAAACTGACAAAGACTGAAGGAAAACAGGAAGTCACCAAAAACACAAGAAAAAACTACCAAAATAAAACAGGAACACACCTGTGTGTCACTCAAATAAAGGTACCCTTAAGACACCCCCAAGTGGCTGCATGAGGAACTGCAGTTTCTTGCACCTTTGCATTGGTGACATCCTTCAGACAAGGTTGTTGTAACTTGGAGAAAACTTCTCTTGGTTGCCATTGGGGGGGGGGGGGGGGGGGCATAAAGTTGGAATTTTTTTTC
>JAVQJX010007658.1:0-12303 GCA_036025115.1 Ambassis agassizii | reverse complement strand
AACGTGAGGTCTGCATCCAGCCTGCAGCTTCTTCTTCTTTCTGCTCTCCTCATTCTGTAAAGTCTTGATCAACGCTGACTCGTGTCGAGTCCTCCCTCACTCACTCTGAAACTCTTTTCCTCTTCTCCGCTTCATCCGATCATATCCGATAAAAGTTTTCGGTGTATCTCTGTGTTCTCTGCCGTGAAAACATGTTAGCAACAACCTCTAGCCTGCTCTATAGCTCTCTGTCTCTATGCTGGAAGCGGAAACACTGTTTGCCGTAAAGTGTTCCAGCGCTCGCTCCGGGAGTCTCCTGGTTGGTGTCCCTGAAGTTGCAAGTGCGGTATTCTCGCTACAGACAGCAGGGGGCGCTGCGGAGGTCTTCATTCATCCTGTAATGTGTCATTTTAACATCTACCGGCTTACAAAGATGATTAATTAATATGAAAATGTTACTTAGTGTGCCTTTAATAAACTGGAAAGTTAGTCGTTTGAAGAGCCAGTTCAGCCTTTTTTCCTACAATACGTAGTTAGCTAACAGATAGGATAATGGAATTAGAGGTAGTCAGAACAACAATGCTATTTTTGTGGTTCAAGAAAACATCCTGTGTCCTTCACATACCTTTACATGCTTGCACAGTTTTAGTTGTTGTTAATTCTCTGACCTGAATAAGAATCTAAAATAACGCATAAATTGAATTCATCTGAGGAATGTGAACAGTCCATCATGTGCTCCTAATTTGAAAAAAAGTCGGCCCAGTTGTAACTGAAGTGGATGCACACAGATTCTGAATTCAGTTATTGCTGCATTCCTTCAGAGTGTGACGTTTGTGTACCTGACCCACTTCTGAACCTGGAATTTATGAGCTATTCAGGAGTCCGCCTCTACAAATCATCAGTTAGCACAATGCTATGATATGATCAGCCATGTCTGGAAACATTCAGACCTGTTCTTAATGCCAGCTGAAAATAGTCTACAGTGTAATGACAGAGAGATGACTTGGCTCAAGTGTTGCAGGGGAAATCAGCAGCCAGCAGAACACCTACGCAGCGCTGCAGCATGTTTAACACCAGGACGAGGACTTACGCAAGCTCTCCCTCATGGTCAAAGCCTGGCAATGCTTCTGTTAGACTGCAGGAAATTACCATCTCTAAGTGCCACTCACTCTCACTCTCACACCCACTCCAACTATTATTCAAACAAGTGATGAATATCTCCAAGAAAGGCAGCAAGAGGATGTGAGCACCTGAGCCGTCTGAGGGACGCTTTAGCTACTGACACACAGCGTCAAACAGAAGGCTTTCAGTCAAAATGCCCGCAAGACTTTCAATTTTACAGCCCTTATAGTGAAAATATATAGTGAAAATTTAAATTAGTCTCATTTAAGTTAATTTTTAATGAACTGATTAATGGGGGCGTCAGTAGCTCAGTCCATAGGGCATTGAGCTGGGAAGCTCGAGTCCAGCCCTGGACCGAGACACATGGAGGTGTCACCTCCACTGCCGAGGTGCCCTTGAGCAAGGGCGCTCGGGGCGCCACCCCCACTCCCCCTCTCCTCCATGCATGTGCATGTACATTGGTGTGGTGTGGTATGTGTATGCATGACAAGAGACTTAAATTTCCCTCAGTTTGTCTCACCTGCCCTGCGGTGTCCAGAATCTCCATGGTAACAACCTCATCATCAATATTGGCTTGGTGACGATATGTTGACTCTGTGAGACACAAAAGACGAAGTTTTTAGGAGTTCAGTGATAATAGTGGCAGAATGTATGAATCCACCTTCTACTCATTTGAATATTCAGAGGCTCACTCTTACAATAGGACTACATTTACATACTAACTATGTGCACTGATGGCTCATCCTGCACTAGGGGATGTGTAATTATGCATCGTTAGAGCTGACCAATCAGAGTAGACATATTTTTTGAGAGGTGTCTGTTTTTCCTTAAAATCCATAAAACGTGTAAAATGTAGGTCAAAAGAAGAAGACGTGCTGCTTTCGGCCCGACACAGACAGACACTGCTTTGTGTGAAAGGGACACCATGTTTCTGTTCTGCCTGCTTCAACTTCCATTAAATCATTAGCTTACATGTCAGAGCCAAGTGCTCCTGTTTTGTTCAGCCCTCTGGTTCAGTGCAGACTCTTGACCTGAAACAACCTGAGCTTCACCTTTCAGCTGGTTTCTTACTCCTGCTACAGGAGCACATGTGTGAGCCTGAGCTGACCTTTCATTCCACTGGACAGCTCAGGACTTATCTGCTTCAATTGCCCTGTAGTAAAAACCTCATCTGTGTAAACACCTGACAGAGCCTGAGCTCTTCTGCAGCCCTCATAGACCTTAAGGCCTAAAGTTGGCTTGGTTATCAAGTTTAATTCTTAAAAAAGCTGCTCTGCTGTGTTGTCCTTTAGTGAAGTTTAATATTCTCAGTTGACATCGTGGTGTGGAGAGTTTCTTTAAACAATCCTCCCTTCACTGTTTTCTTTTAATATCTTCAGAATTCCACAACTTTGGTTTTGGTAGCTGTCAGTGATGCACATAAAAACATTTGAATCTAATGATTTCGATCTTCCTGATTGCTTAGTTGGAGGTATGATATTGTGTTACTTTAGTAACAATACAGACGGTCTGTCAGAGGGATGTTCAGATTCTCAGTGACGGCCACCCTGCTGTACCACAGGTGAACTCACCTCTCCTGGGTATAACTTCATGAAATGTCACAGAGCGCCCAGAGGCAGACGCAGGACGTGCAGCTGTTTGGCTGGAGGCGTGAGGAGCATCTCCGAGGAGAAGTCTCACACTGCTGCTCTTGGGATGGGCTATTTTCAGTAGCAATCAAGCTGCAGCAATCTGTCAGGAGGCAGCCCTGGGATGATTAACCAGTCCCACCGACCTTTTTAAAGGTCCAGGAAAGAAACAGTAACAGCAATTTTCCGGGCAGCAAGCAATTCATCCATTATAATTTAAAGCTCCTCACAGGCTAAAACTGGGAGCAATCAGTTTGCTGACAGAGCTCACAAACGACCACAATAAGCCAGAGAACTTTTCTTTTTGTACAGTTGTACAGTTGTACAGTTCTTATTTCCCTTTGAGATGTTGTTCAAGTAACTCAAAGGTTCTTTCAGTGAGCCAGAAGGGAGAACTGCATGATGAGCACACTGCTGCAATATTGTGGCCATCTGCATTCTGAGCAGCCACCGTCCCCCCATAGAGCTACCGGGAAGAAGACCCAGCTGTCTGTCAGTGCACACATGTTGTGCCTGCTGGCAGCTACAAACCTGCACACCAGTCAGCACATCTGTATGTTTTACAAGAGTGCTGGACTTCAATGATTTTCTTTGTTGGATCATCACAGCTGTATTTGGTTATATTTTTTGAAATCAGCTGTAACGGTTCAGTTAGTTTCATATGTGATGGAAGTCATGTTTGTGGATGTGAGGTGAGGCAGCTTCCTTTACCCTGTGAGTGTCCCGCAGATGTCAAATGAGGCACATAATTTGTCCGGAAGCAGCTAAAACATACATTTATAAAAGCAACTTTTTCATCATTGTTTCTATGTTGTTTTGTAAGAACACAAGTGAGCTGTCCGTTTGTGCTTAAACATGTGCCTAAGTCTGTGTTGAAAGGACTTCCTGCCAGCCTGTGAACATCTATCATGATAAGGTAGAGCAGCTAAGCCTCCTTATAAACCCGCTATAAGTAAATGGGTTGAGAATAAATGAAGATAAATGGCGAGCCGCTGCCAGTGGACGGCATATTGAAACAGATGAAGTGCTGCTCGTATTGTGGCAGTAATTCTGTGTTTCTGAGACACACACACACACACACACACACCCTAATGTACTTGTGTGATGTGCCCATAATAGTGTTTTAATAGCGATTCAACCACTTCATAGGTAATTTCAGCCTCGCAGTCTGATTGGTACCCTCCAGTGCTGCTGCTATTTCCATATTTCCATTATAGCCTTCAAGCTGTGCTTTCATGATAGTGACGTCTGCTCTTATGGTAACCAAGGACACAGTTATATCACTCTTTTAATGTTTTCTAAACCATGTATGCTTCTCTGTTTATAATGTGATGGCAAAAAGAGACACATTAATATCTCAACAGGCTATATGTTAGGACTTATACTGATGATCAATTAAATGCCATGTACAGCCAGGAAATGAAAAGCCCCTCACAAAGGAGATGTCATGTCTTTGTTCCTGTAATTACAGTGTAGCCAATTGTTTTGACCACCATCAGTGTACACAAAAAACTGCTGAGCATTGATGATGAAAGAGCATCAAACCCACTTAGTTAAAGCATATGTCACCTAATCCCACTGCATGATTCACTCATTACATTTTCTGTTTATGTGCATGGACAGCTGTAGAGAAGTGTATGGGCTAAAATGTACAGAACGTATCTAAAGTAAGTATAGTCTATGTTGCTGCTTGCTTATACAGGTGTCTTGGTGTGCAGTGCTCATGTATTGTTGTTGATAATGGGAGTTATTACAGTGGTTAATTCTATAGGAGAATAACTGTTCATCTTACCAAGTGTGGGGTCGTACTCCCAGATGAAGCGTCTGGTCAGAAATCTCACCACCAAAGCTGCAAAGAGACAGAAAAAACACACATATGAGTCCACTCTGCTGTGTGTCAAACCTGGATTTCAATGCAGAATGCATTAGCGCCGATGGCTCGAAGTGCTGATTGCATGAAGCTGTGACCCTGACGTGCACACTGACTGATGACTTCAAGAGCTAATCAGCAGTGGATAATCCACCAAGAGGGCATGAGTTCAGGATGAAGCTCTCAAACATTCATCATCTGTAGCTTCTTTGTCTTCTATTGGCTTCAACCCGCCTCAACAATAAACTTATTTATACTTATGTCAACATACCCACCGGCCCCTGTGAGTCACTGTCTTAATGGTTTGCCGTCAACGAGTAATCTGCCACACGGAAATGTTGCTTTGTCTGATCTTTAATCAGATGGAATTAGAAGGCCATTAACAGACGCATGCTGTCAGTATAAACAACGACGTTAAATGACTTTTTTTTTTATCTCAACACAGCAACATTTATCCCTTCAGGCTGTGGCTGCTGCGTGACTGTCTTTGTGTAGCATTTGCATCATTACAAACTGTCGCAGTCCACGGTGACTCTCAAACACTTCTGCAGGCCCACAGTGTTTTGGATGTGGGAGGTTTGAGTTGAAACATCATACTGGAGGAGGAGCTGTGATTCCCACGGGGACTGAGTGGTCATGTCAACTTCCATGAGCCACTCCTTGTAGGAGAGAGACAGAAGGCAAACAGCTTTGAAGCGGGATAAAACATCCATCACAACTAGACCTGTTTTCCAATTCCTTCCTACAAGGGAAGCGGAGAAGGCCCAGTATGTTTCATTACACTGCTGTAGTGTCAAGTCCAGCCTTTGAGCACAGGCCAGTGGTTCATTCTATGTTTGAATGACACTTTCTAACGTTCACTGTATTAGCCAGAAAAGTCCTTTACTTCAGTGTTGACCCACTTGTCTTGTTGTTTAGCCCATAATTCATCCCACAGTTGAGCAAATAAATCTCCGGCCCTGAAATTGAGGCAGTTTGTAGACAGAACAACCAATGAGGTGTGAAGTCTCCCCTCATTCTAGGTAACTGTATCTCCTGCTTTTCTGTCCCACTGGGAGGAAACGTACACATGGCAGAGAGAAGCCTTTGTTATAGTGTGTCAGTGCGGACATTGTGGCCCAGATTCGGTGAGGGATTGCAGAGGGAATAATGTGCACTGTATCACCAGGACGATTACCGACCGCATGCAGAAAGCTGATAACATTGCTGGATGCACCTGGAGCAGTTTGAGGTTAAAAATGGAGCCACATCCCCTGATTAGAGCAGCACATGATAATGCTTTAAAAGGCTGGTGTCTGTTTTTGTCTGAATTGAATTCAATTGTTGAATGAAATATCCAGGAAGTGCCATCTTTATGGGTGAATATCTAGCATATTGCCAAAATCAATACCTGGTCACGTTCCATAGCCAACCTCAGTGTGTCTCCAACACAAACTGCAGCTGAAGTCTGACTGATTTTATCAAACGTGGATGGAAGAGTGCAGAGTTTCCAAATTTGTGTCAAACACATCATCCGTGAGAGGTATCTGCCAAAGGGCGCTTTTATCCAAAGTGACCTAATCACATTAGCGGACAGAATGTTGGACTAATTGCAAACAAAGCAAGAGCAATTAGTGGCGCCCATGACCCTGTTCTGAGCTGACGCTGTGTTACTCATTGAACAGTCTCTATTGATTCCCCACAGCCATCAGACGGACACCCACGGCTCTTTGGTTCCCTTTGGCCACAAAAACACCTCTTTACCGGCCCTCACAGAGCTGTGCCGCCGCAGTCAACTCCTGTACCTATTGTGTTCATGTCACAGTGGGTCATGTCATACACACAGGAGTGCTGATAGGACAGGAGTAGAAATGATTAGACTGGAACTGCCTGAAAAATCACACATCAGAAAATAAAAGTTGTTTTTCAAAAAAACATGTCTGCAGTAGTAGGTAGGGTTTTTTTTTTTTTTTTTTTTTAAGAAAAAATATGCCGAAAATCAGCGACATTAAATCTCCTGCAAACCCCTATAAAGACAATAACGAAGCGTCCAGGTTTGGATCAGGTTTGGAGCGACTCGGCTGTGCTGATTGATGTCATCAGACCTGTTGTAAATTTGCTCCTCTGCTGGCAGGAAGCGCTGTTTGTCTCATGTTTTATGTGAACAGAGAAGCAGTGAATCATTAACCAGACGAGCCGTTTCTGGGGTTTTTATTGCATTTCTGTTAAACAATCACTGTCCTGCTGCTCTGCTGGCAGACAAGACATAACGATTTGAACGCTATGTGGCCTTAGAATGCTTTGAAATAGCACGTTAGCAGAAACCTGTGCAGCAAAACTGATATTTTTGTTGCAATTCTTGGAGGTTATAAGACCACTGAATTCCTATTTTTAAAGCAGGCTCTCTCCACTGATCAATAGCCTCACCACTTGTTAGCGGACATGTTGACATCAGGATTATAGATCGCAGCTCTTTAATTATTGATAAATGGTTTCCTGCAAATCCAGCCAGCAGTCCTGAATCTAAAACAACATTTTAGTCGAGCAGCTTTGCGGATTCTGTTTTGCAGAAGTTCAAGGATTCATTTTGAGTATTTGAAAAGCCTCCACAAATCACTGAGAGATTATTAGAGAAGACGGACAGAAGAGACAGGATAACAGCAGCTTAGTAATGAAAAACGCTGCTGCTGATTGTTTCCAGAGTTCACATAGATTTATTCCGCCTTTTATTATTGCTTTAAAGTGTGTTGGAAGGTTGTCAGCAGAACGGTCCTGTATTCTTTCATTATTTTTGTATTAAAAAAAGCACAGCATAGAAAAGCAAAAGGTTACTTTCTCTGGAAGCAAAGTTAATGTTGGATCGTGCCTTCATGCACACAAAGTGATGCTGAAAACAAGCAAATATATGAGCTACAAAACCACTTCCTGGACAGTAGGTCAGGCCTCTATTCCCAGTATCAGAGCTTTCCCAGAGTTCCTTTCACCAAGGCTCTTTCCCTGGGGCTTGTCTGCATCCCAAACCACTAGCGTCAAACCTCCTTTCTGTACAATATAGTATTCCTGTCTATCAGTAGACTACTGCCCAGCACAGATAGAGATCATCTCAGTCCCTTTCCAGATCAGATTACAGCCAGCCAATGAGACTCCATTCACATTTTTTTCTAAGATTTCACCACTGCCCTAAAACAAATGTGGCTGGATGTGGGAAGTCTGAAGTGAGCGGGGTAACAATAACACACAAGGCAACAGTAAACATGTCATCTCCCAGGATTGATGGCGTCACCGTCTGAGCCTGTCAGGAGCTCTCAGTGTGAGCCGAGGTTCAGGAGCCAAACAGTAACCCTTAACATAACACAGACCTTTTAGCACCCCTTTTGATTCATTAATATAATAACACACAAACTGAAGCATGCTAAAGAACATTAATACAGTGTTTGTTTGTTTGTTTTTTAGCAGTGTCCTGCCCGAGAGGTGTTTATTTCCATCAGAATCAAAGAGTTTATGAATTTTCAAAATAAAACGACTGAATACTCGCTTAATTAACATAGATAATAGATAATAGATAGATAATAGACATTAAATTAAATTAAATTCAAAATCAGAAACAGGCACAACCATGTATGAGGGCAGATTCATTTTTGGAAGGAGAGAAACAGCCTTTTATTTGCTGTTACTCCTGTTTTTATGAGGACAATATCAGAAAGGAAAAAGTTCCAACGTGATGTTGGGAATCTCGCGGGAGCGTGTCAGACTCTGGACAGGCAGGGCTCGGACGCGTGCGCTTCTTAAACGCGTGAGGTGTGAATTGAAGTCGTGCGTAATACGCGCGTAAAACGCTGCGCTGCGCTTTCGCGTCTGAGCTAATTCTGCCACTTACCTCTTCTAATATCAATCTGCATGTGACACAGATATGAATATAACGCCAATCAGGAAATTACTGGCATGCATGTTTGAAGAACAATATCCTCTCCCTAAATACCAACTCTCATCATGGCAGCTCTTGATCAGCTTACAGCAGGAGGCTCATTATCAGCACATGACTCATCACTTTTTTTCTCCATGCCTGTAAACTCATTACATACTGAGGTCTGCAGATTCCTGTTTAATTTGATGGGATGTGGGGTGTAATCACCTACAACTGCTCTTCTGGGAATAATAGAGCAGCGTTCCATTTTCTGCCATGTTTATTTTGTCATTAGAACATTTGTAATTAGGCCTCTTTTATGTAAACAATGGATTAAAAAACATGTTCTACATGAACAGCTCTTAAGTGCTGAGGGGAATTGTATCAACGACTCTTAATCTTTCACTCCAACCTTTCCAAAATGCACTTTAGCTGTAGTATGATGTCAGCTTGAATAAGCTAATAGCTTTTTTTCGAGCTTAAAAATCCTAAGTCTCCTTGCGATGCCCTGGAGAACACCAGCAGTGCAAATAAATGCATCTAAGTGTGTAAGCGGTCTCCAGCCTGAAGCTGGCACACGTCCTGTTTAAATGTTGTTGTGCAGTAAACACATTCCCTGCGTCACAAGAAACTATTTTGGCAGCTAAATTGGTTTTGCTGTCTCACGGCAGGTTCTCATAATAAATCAAAGTGCAATTAAAGCATCAGGTGTCACACTGTTTGACTCTGCTGGCCTGTTGAAACGCGTTGCTCTGTAAACCTCTAATGCAGAGGGCTTTGCAGGAGCGCAGTAATAAGAGTCAGCAGTAATACTGGTCAGACGGATGAAAATATTTGTATATTATTCAGATTGTTTACAGCAGAAATAAACATTATATTTTTATTTTGGGAAATACTGCTTTGAGTGACAGCTGGGTGAGGTCACAGATCAGACCATCCGTTCATGTGGACGGGGACCGAAAATGGCATCCATAGCTAGCAGTGAGCTGGGAGACTTGACCTGGACTCCTGAGTGAAAGTATGCTGCACTGCATGTAACCCCACCATCCCCAGTTTACATTCTAACATGGACTGTTGGTGCTGTGTTGGTGCCTGATTGGATGATGTGTCCATTAGCATAAACGTAACCATGTGTCGTATGCAGCAGATGAATGAACTGTCACAGACAGTTAGCCGTCTCTCTGATCGTCCTCTCGTCTCACAGTCACTAATGATCCAACAGCCCATTTTCAAATTAGGCCTTTAAGATGCCGATGATCAAAACGGTCTTTGATCAAACTATGCTTTCAAGTATCCATTCCTGAAACTCCTGATTAATCCTAAAACAAAGAAACTATCTTGCTGCTGGTAGTCAATCAGAATTCAGTGCTGCAATCCTCCATAGAAGTAATTTAATTACACTTACCAATGCTGCTAAGTTGGTTCAATAACAATTAGCTTTATCAGCTGTATAAGAGGCTGGGGCATCACAAACATTACCAAGGAGAACACGGCGTCTCCTCTAAATCAATAAAAAGCTCAAGTGGAAGAGTTCAGGAGAAACACATGAAGGTTCAGGTGATTTTTTTTGATTTTTGTCCACACCACCCTGCTTCATGTTGAATTCAGTTTAGCTTTGCACCAGTAGACAACACAGCACATATCAAGTTCACTGTGAATGACAGTAAAGGTCAGATCAGCTCCCCTCCACTCCCCTTTGTATGAGCTCCATGAGCACACAAAGCCTGAGAGAGAGAGGCAGTGATTCTCCTCAGGGCCCCGTGGCTCTGTTAAAATAGGACACCAGCGAGGCTTTGATTTCACATCTCGCAAGATGCAAAAGGACAGAAGCTATGCACTCTTGGGGTTAGAACAGGAAGGGCGTGTGTTTCCAGGCCCCACATTCATCCCTTTAATTTAGCGTCCAACAATAGCACCATGCTACTATTCATCAAGAGCCATGTGTCAGGAAGATGAGGGCGGAGATGCTGTGACAACCACACCTCAGAGAGCGATCTCCACTGAGATTACAGGAATAAAGGTGAAGCACTCAAGTCGCTCATTTTTACCAACACCTGACTGTTAGAGCTTTTTACAGCCTTTTCATGGGATGAGTCAGTTCTGCCTGTCATGCCCGTAATATTATTTTCATTTTAGTGTTGTTAAAGTTGTATAAAAATTCAACCCCCATTAAAAAAAAATGTGAAGTTTAATTTAGGCATAAAGTGTAATAAGTAGAGATAAGTATTAGACCATAATGTGGTGTTAAAGAATTTTTGTGCAGCTTTAAAATTCAAAGATGATTAACAGGAAAAGCTGAATGTGTTGTCTGCCAAAAGAACAGTAGGAGGGAGCGTTTGAATTAATCAATCACTGAATATTAAACATTAACCGAAACCTCTGCTGATAACACGCCTTCACAAACAAAAAAAAGAAAATACTTTTTGGATCTATCATGAAATTTTTAAAGAGCTGCTAATCTCCAGAGAGAAAGCAAGCAAGGAAGGAAATAACCTGTGATGACTCACATGCAGGCCGAGGACGGCGGCGGCCGTCAGAGTACATGAGTGGAGAACGGACAATATGTGGAGGCTGAGGAGAGTCAGAGGTGCACGCTAAAAATAGTTCAACACAAGAAATACGCACCAGCACTCGAGAAACCCACCTTCCTGTGACTCAGTCATTTCCCTTTATGGGCCCACCTCGTCTTTGTGTATGTCATTCACTGACTGCCTTCACTCCAGAAATATCCACTGCGACAAAACCCTCTATTAGTCCTGTGTGAGTGTGCCAGGTGAATAGAAACGCAGGGGGGAGGTTTGGACTCTGAAGCAGGCAGATGGCATTCAACACGGCTGAACTGAAGAAGTGAATGGCTAGTTCCTCTGTGAGGATAAAGGGAAGCTCCAGGCAGCAGATGTAGTACATACAGAGGAGATGGAGGAAGGCTAACAGAGTGGGTGGATGCAGAGAGTCCTGCTCCTTTATATCCTTATAGCAGAACAAACCTACCTGTTATTTTTAAACATTTAAAGTTATTCTTATTATTCTTTTATAATCCTGCCTTGGTTGTATGTTTACAGAGAACTTACTTCAAATTTCACCCAAGCAACAAGTTTTAAAATTCAACATACTCTGAACAAACGTGAACAATTTAAAAAGAATACAGCCTTGAAGATTTGCTCTTATGTAACATGCTCAAGTACATAAAAGTCACTTTTGTGAGTCACCTTCTGAAAGCCACTCAGGAACCTTTTCAGATCTCTTATCTAAAGGAGTCAAATCTACCTCTGACATGCTGATTAGAGCACTTGTGCTGCAGCATAATGCGTTTGGTGACTCACGCCTTATGGCTGCTCACGAGACTCACCGTGCACAATGCAATCATGGGAGTCAGCCGGCCGACTTCACAGCTATGGACTGTGGATGAGCGACTATAATTCTGCCTTTGCAGCTACACACAGCACAGCACTAATGGAGGTCAAATCAGTTACTTCACCCAGGAGGAAAAGTAGGTAGTTACTCTGAATTAGACTGTTTTCCTGATTTATTTATTTATTAAATCAAAAGGGAATGAAAACAAGCCTTCTTGGCTTCAGTAGCTGTCCGTCTGCCCGGACGTGTGTATGTTTGTTTTTGTAGCTTCATGTCTCCTGCCCTCTGATTGCTGTTTACACCATGCCCATGCCCCCCCCCCCCTCCCTGCGCTGAAGGTGGTAAACGGTAGTATTTCTCAGATGGTCACATGTTGGCTCACTCCTTTGTTATTGTTCTAATTTCTGGCCATCAGAAACAAAGGGGAGGGAAGAAGAGACTGAGGCGAGAGGTGTTTGTGGAGAGAG